>JAYMFX010221978.1:0-10638 GCA_036784945.1 Monocelis spectator | reverse complement strand
TGTGTTTCACCAAGAGAAGTAGATCTCGGTCAATGCTCGGGTAGCTGCAGTAACGGTGCCTATGTCGACATGTTGTCAGGTGATGTAGTGACTAAGTGCTCCTGCTGTAGTCCTTCTACCAAGAAGATTACCGTACAGTTGGACTGTGGTAAGCATTGTGCATATTTTAAATATGATAGAAAAATCTTTATATGAAAATTATGAAATGGTGGGCGATCCATTAATTTGTACATTCACAGAATTTTTACAACCTGTTTATATGGATTATGACTATATTGTCATCATATAGTTCGGCATTCTGATTTTCCCTCTATAAATGGGGATAGCTTATACATACAGTATGTAGGAGATAGCTATTAAGAGAGAAATAGTGAGGATTTTTGTAGTTGAATTACATTGAATTGGTTAATATAATTTTAGAAAATGGATCTAGAAAATCTCGCACATTGTCTACAATCTCTGCCTGTAGCTGCAACAAATGCAAATAAATCAATACGCGAACCGTATTCTTCTTCTTTGAAGCCACACAAGTTTTAATAACTTTTTTGTCAAGAGTTTCTGAAACATTTTAGATTTCAATATTGTTTTTGTATTTAAAATGATTACTTTATTAAAATAAAACTTGCATCTAAAAGTTTCTCAATGTTTTCCTATTTATATTATTCATCCATTTTACTCATAATATTATTATTCTTTTGATTATTCAATTGAGATATTATTAAGAACCCAGAACATAGCGTATACTTGGAGATGTTTGGTTTCGAAATGAGATGGTTGTGTTTAATTTTCTAATTTTTCTGAGTTTCCAAGGGCATTTTCTGTCATTATTTTAAATTTTATTTTGTGTTAATTTTCTACATCGCTTTTTGCTTGCTACCAATTAAAAAATGTCTTGTTTTTAATCATTGAAACGCCATTACACCGTTAGTGACAAATAGGATAACCACTCGTAAAACCCAAACAAACTAATACTAAATTTTAAATAAAGAATAAATTAACTTGTTTGTAGCAAACATTAAAAAACTTATCTTAATATCATTGTCTTCATATGATTGTCTTAATAATCACTTAAGCAAATCTTAAAATTGCATGCAAAATTTCTAATTTTTTTAAAGATTGATATATAAAAAGTAATTTTAGTGTGTTTTATAATAAAAATAGAATGTTTATTATTCATAAATTCAGCAAGTAGGTCTAGATATTCTTCCTTTGTATAACATGACATGGAAATATTATATATAAGTATAAATTAGAATTGTAATCTCTGATAATCTAGGGTCGAGTATACATATAACTATAATTTAATACAAAACTTATTAAGCAAGCATTCATTTGATCTGATCACCTTTTGCAGTATATAATTATAGATACAATTATGTTTAAAATAGAGTATAAAAATGTGATAAAATAACACAGAATACATAGACAAACGTATTCACGGGATAGTTGAAATACATTGAATGTATTGAAATGGTCATCATACCAAATTATCATCAAAGTTGTGGTTCACATAGGAATTCAATTCAATCTCCCCATTACCCTTCTTACTAACAACGGATTCCTTACTTATCTTGTGTTTGTTATCGGATCTATCTTTGAGGTTGGTAATCTCTTGAGTGGTGACGTTGTACTCGATAGTTTTGCCATCATCGAGCTTAATCCTTCTCACTTCCACTTGAGGAAGTACAACCGGATGTATTTTGTCCAACTGGAATCATTCAATTCAAAATTGTTAATATCAACGTACGACATAGCTTTGTAAGAAAAACTTTTAAAATGTATAAATATTTTATTAATTATATTAAAAATTACCCTTTTCAAATAGACGCCTAACCACGTCCACTTCGGCAGAACAAACTCTCTGAATAGAGCAGAGAGAATGATAATCGCGGGAAATACTAGCGAAGGATAGGAGATTTTCATGAATTCGGTGATACAGTCGAGAGTCGTGAGAATAGCAACTGTCAATATTTGAATTGAAATGAAAACGCCAATTCTTGACGCGGGCAAGTCACGACAAAGCTCTTCATTTGGCCAATACTTTTTCCGTTTCATTAGCAGAATCAGACGCCGCACTACGAATAAATCTTTCAAACTAGTCACTCCCATGAATAAAAACATGCCATACATAGCGGCGAATGGTATGAGACTGAGAATCACTCCTAGAAAAATAGACAGTGCTACCAGGAGACCAACCACAACGCCGGTGAATCTTTGCTCTGCGCACCCAATCTGCCTAGAATTAATTGTTATTAACAATTTTGTTAAATAATTTTTGAATTCTATGTATTTCTTTTTCACAAAACTCATCAACGTTTCTATAAACTATAAATAGCAGATGATAGCTACTCTATACTCTATGATCTGTAGTTTTGCTGTCTGTGTGTAATTACTTTAATAATAGATATTTGAGAGTTTGGTGGAAGATCTCATGCCACATGCAAATTGATAAAAATAAAAACAAAAAAGGATAACAGTATAGAAATTTTATTCTCAGGAAAACTTTCCATTCAAAAGGATCGTCGTAAGGTGTTTGATTTGGGCTTATTCAATGGGCATCTTAAATTCAATTTAGTCAAAACTCTGACAAGGATCCGTTTTGGATCGGAATAATTTCTACGATGTTGTTACAAACAACAAAAGAATTGCACAATTCACAAATTAGAACATTCAGATATATATATATAGGTAAGAATCAACCCATAGAAGTCGAATTATTTTAATTTTCGAGAATGTAATCCGATTTCTATGGGATCAGCCCATACGTTATTCACAATTATGAGCTGTGAATATTTAATAAAAACATGAATAGATACTCACTTATTTGGCACTCCTGGAGGGGTTTTGGGATCGAATTTTGCGAGAGCATTACTATGACTGGTAGATCGAACTACTGCACCGGTGACAAAAGGCCATCCAATGAAACCGGACACAAGAGGGAAAAGAACTAATACAAAAAATAAATCTAGGGAAAACAAGCAAGGCTTCTTCATTTTCTTTTCTGGTTTAGCAACACTAATTCTGAAAATTTACAAAACCAAAAATTTATAAAGTATAACTTGCATGCAATATAGTAATACTTTTGGGGGCTTACGCGCAGATAAATAGCTCCAACAAGTTGAATATCGAGAGGAAAAACAATGAGAAGAGAACAAGAGAAGGTCAAACAATGAGTGAAGGAGTAGCCAATAAGCAATTATTAGCATAACTCATTGCTCACAAAAGAACAATGTTAGACAAGCAGAATTACAATTATAAATGTAGTTAATTTAAATTTGACTTCTTGAAATGATAAAACACATGAATTACAAACTGAATTTACATACCCGGCAAGACTAGTCTCCGTGGCAACAACAAGACACAATGTAAACCCAATGCCAATACCGGCGCCATGGAGTCCACCAATGTCTCCCGCCAGAATTTGACTAAAATCAGGAATATTGATCCATCGACTTACATTTACATCTCCAGTGGGGATATTCAACTTGGGTAAATTGTAGTTGGGAAACATTAACCGTTCAAGAGCAACTACTATGAGTATCCCTATGGGTACATTGAACGAGCCGATCATTATTCGGGCCTAAAATAGGATTAAGTAATAATTTCTCATTGAAGAAAATATCATCCCTAATTGTTTTTTTAAACGATTGTCCTTACTCGTCTACGGAACATGCGGCCTTGTTTGACACCCAACAGCTTCAATGATACAACCAGCATTATGAGGGCCAAGAACCATGTTGCACCGGCAATTGCATTTTTCTGTGAGAAAAGGAGATATTCGGAGCCAGATTCTGGATAAGCGGTGATGTTGCAGCAAGGTTTCGGCACAACTGGAATAGCCTGTTATAATCAAATAGTATACGTAGTTAGCTGTTGTGAGAATATAAAATTATCGTGACTTCTAATTTTGAAATTTTGTGTTTGCTTTTATTTATTATAATATTTATTTTCATAACTATTAATACTTTTAAGAACGGCCATTAACAAGTAATAATAAATGATGTACATGCTACTTGAATTTGATATCAGTAATATGTGTATGTAAAAGCAATAAATACTCTTTGAGTCAACTTAAAAGAAGACGAGAATATCGAACGCGATACTAGCCAGAGAAATTAAGAAGAGTCATCATACCAATCATAGCCGGAGCACTTGGAGGAACAACACCAAAGAAGCTAAAGATAGACAGTCCATTAGGACTCATCCAGAAGGTAGCACTGTTAGGTATACAGCAAGAAAATTTAGAAAGGTGATGGACATATCGACAAACGTAACTGATCAATGAATACCCAACAGGCTTTGGCATCGGGAAGATGCTCGTCTGATTGGAAGACTATTAACCGACGCAACACCAAGTCGAGAGAGATTTTTTGTTTTTAGTAATATATGTATGTAAAAGCAATAGATATATATCTATGATTTTACTACTAACGCTGTCAGTGGAGTTGGAGGTGGACGATGGTCTCCACCGCTGAGTGGTCGGTTAGTCCTATTATACAATGTACATATGATTATATATTTATATGGATAGAAGTAAAAATGTTAAATATCCTTTATAGTAAACTTACATTGCTCATGGTAATGAGAGCTTTAATGATGAAGAAAATACCAATGAAGGCGTTAAATGTTTCTTCGACTGATCTGCGCACATGCTTCGCGAGCAAGTCTAAATTCAGCACTTGAATTAATAACCCAAACACAGCGCAGTATATTGCCACCCAAAATCGGAGGGCTACAACATTTATATTATTTTCCTTGGCTATCTGAAATAGAAATTGTAGCCACCGAAACTATAAGTTATAATTCGTTCAAGTCAAAAGAATAGACTCTACGTAAGTAAATGATCCCATAGAGAAGGATATGAAATGAAGTAAGTGCTAGACTAAAGCTTGGACTATAGAGCTTTTGAGCTTACCAGATAGATAGCATTCTCGATAATGAAAATTGGCCCAGTAATGCCGATGATTATTATTGGCTGACCTCCAAACATGGCAAATATGAACTGGTAAACACCAGAGGCTATTAAGGCCAATGTGATAGTGATATCTTTGGAAACTAAAGTGTCTGTAAGGAAAACATTTGTTTAAATTTAAAATTGTCTTGCATATAATGGAATTTTTTTATTTACATTTATAATACTGTAAATCTGTTTTACATCTAACATAATTCAACTCTTACTCAATAAAGCTCCAAAAGTTATCGCTGGGGCTAAACATGTAAAATAAACAAAAAGCACGGCTAGAAGAACAATTGACAGGTTTTCAGGTATGAATGCGTCTTTAAAATCTAGAACAAAGCGTTGCTTGTAGCCCCTCACATCTCGAGCCAAGGAAGAGAACGGTGGACAAAACATCGCTCCACACCTCTTGCTTATTGGCACTTTGTTCATTTCATCTACTTTGACCACAAGAGTCTGTTGATCATTTGATTCTGTGTGGACTATGCTATTAGCTGAAACTCCGGACAAAAGAATGTCTCCGCTAGTCAAAACAACTGCATTTGGACCTTGGATCAATGTTTCAAGAGGGATTTCTAAAAATATTGACCAATAGTAGGTATCAGCGACATAATCATTTATAAAATTTGCAGCCGTAAATAAATCAAAAATAATATAATATTTCTTAAGTAATAATTTCTCTAACCGTTGGACTCCTCAGCAATTTGTTTCAATCCTTTGATTTCCATACCCCTTTGGTAGGCTTGAATTTGATTTATCATACCGCCTAAACTATTGGCTGTGACGTCACCTAGAACCGGCAGCACGATTGAATTGTCCAGAAACAATGTGAGAGCGTCCATAATATCAGATTTATCTTGAGCATTGTAAATATCATCTCGGAATTTCTAGAATATTGAAAATTACATTAAAAATATACTCGACATGAAACATGGATTTTGTCAAACAATTAATATGGAAAGAAAGTATTATTTATAGATATTCAAATAGAAAAATGTTGTCTCTGATTGGATGGTTATTGTAAAGCATAGAATATAGAGCAATAGATATTCAAATAGAATAAGGTTGTCTCTGATTGGATGGTTATTGTAAAGCATAGAATAGCAATAGAATATAGAGCAATTGGAAATATCTATACCCAGATCTCTTTTTGTAAACTGGATACTATGTAAGTCAAGATAAAAATCAACACATCAAATGAACCAACTACGTATGTATAACACTAAATAAATTTGTAATATATCGATCCACTCACATCATCTGTCATGCAAGTGGCCATCACTCGGCCCAACTCGATATATTCCACATCATCGTGCGTTGGTCCGATTGCAATAAACACAAATTTTATTGGAAGATCATCGATTTCATTCAAAGTCGGCTTAAATATGCTGTTGGCTAAGCGAATCAACACCACTAGGGGATTCTTCATGTCGACCACCTCGCCAACCCACACGCTCATGGCTTCAGTGTTTGGTCGCAGATGACCTGCCAAGTCGCTGAAATAATGCGAAGTTAATTAAATAGAGCCGAATTGTAATTATATCCAATCTTGTTTGTGGAAAACCTAGAATAACATCGAATTCAGTTCTGCTTTTTGTTAATTCTAAAACCAGTTTTGAATAACTCTTTGAATCAGAAGAAATTCTTAAAGCAGTTTTTCAGTGGGATTGTGAATGAAAGAATAGAATTCAGCGCCTCTCTTACCTGTGAAACTGATGGACATTAATGGAGTTCTGTTGTTTGTTTCGTCCATGACCATGCCTTTGTCTCACTACCATATCTTCCTCAAAATTAAATGAACTATTTTTGCGGCTGGCCGCTTTTGTCATGGCCTCTTCAACACTCATGCTGGATGTCTAAAAGATAGGATGGCTCACAAAGAATAGCCCTTCATATACTTACTAACTACCATAATTTTTAAACTTTATACTTATTAATGTCTAAAAATATGATAAGTATGATCAGTGTTGAAATGTTTAACAAAAAAGTAGCAAAAACAAAATTTCTACGTTTCCCAGGGCCTCTCAGAATCAATTTTCACACCATCAGATCAACCACTATGGTTGCTTTTATTCATGAAGAATTTTTAGTTTAGTTAATTTCTTTTACGTTTTTTTTAATGGTTTCCCATAGTCTTAGACCTAAATTATCACAAGTTTTTCTTTTGTAAGTATGTACTTTTTGTTTAAAACTATACTAAACTTACTTATTTTAAGAGAGCGATTGTTTAATTTACATTCCATTTGTGTAGGTACATACAATATACATAATAGATGTATCTTGCGGATCATTGATTTAGTAACATTTAATGTTATGTAACCACTCGTTTACATCTGTTTAAAACTATCGAGTCACAAAAGGGATTATACCCGTACATAGTATAGTTTTTATCATCTATTGAAATCATGAATGTTTTGAAAAATATGGTAATAAATTTTTATATGGAATCTTTTTCTAACGTAAAATAAAAATAAAGAACTTACCGCGACCGAACTTTTTCCAAAGCTCCGCTGTGCCGACACTATAATAAAAAATATAAACTTAAAAACAACATATTTAGTAATCTCATCATTCTCACTTGCAAGTCACAACCTGTAACATATGGGAACCATTCTTTAATCTCAGAATTCGTCTTCAAATCACATATTGGTTGGTCACTGCGGTCATAAACTGATTATACGCTAATTATACGCTACGCCTGTAAACTTTCCTCCAATTCGTCCACTTTATGCTGGAGTACGCACTTATTATTATGATTCCCTCAATTCCCTCAAGCTCTGCTCACTACCAGTGTAAATGTATTGATTGTGCTCGCCATAGATATACTGTCTATAGCTTTCACAGGCAAGATATATATGGTGCTCGCAGTAGCTTGAGTCAGTGCTTCCGTCATTCGCTGAATGCAACAACTTAAACAGCTTAAAACCATTGCGACAATTGCATGCAGTGGTTTACAACAATGTGCACTGACCATAGATATCGAACTTTTTTGTTTTATCAGACAAAAAAATCGGATTTCTATGGCACTGACTCAATCTACTGCGTCAGTGCTTCAGTTAATTAATTCAATGCTAAGCCCACTCAATACATTCACACTACATTGGATGAAGTGATTTTGTTTCATTCAGTCAGTCATTCAAATCATCATGAACTGTACACATAATATTTAGGTATATTGATATGGTTGGAGTCATAGAAATCGAAATCGTAGTCGCGCTGTTGTTGTATAACCGCAAGCTAATCTAGTTCTATGGTTGGAGTAATTACAAACGGTTTGACGTAATTATAGTTGGGATCGAGCATAGATATCAGACGTTTTTGTTTTATTGTCTCAGCACAAAAAATCAGATTTCTATGGGATCGAGTAATGACAATCCATAGAGAGGACATGAAATGAAAGGGGTTATCTTACCTTTTCTTTCAGTTGAATGAGTCCTGTCAAAATGAGATGTTTCAGGCAGTTTTTCCCCTGCTCTCAAGTGAGGTACTGAGAGCAGATTCAACATGGTGAAAGACTCTTCGCTGTTGCAATGGTTGTGAGACATGAGGTGGGTGACCACATACTGACACAAATTCTCGAAGGAATCCGCTTCAATATCCAGGATGATGCAACCTGAATAGAGAAATATCGCTATAAATGTCAAGGCGACTTTTAATTGTATTGTGGGAAAATCAGAGAGATGAAATGCAATGAGATAGTTCTTTTATTCAAACAACTTTATTTATTTAACCATATCGCTAGTATATCTCCACCTCCTAAATCTGTTCATCTGTGAGGGTAAAGATGAGGAATAAAATGGAGGAATAAAATCGGGATTTCTTAAGCGATTTATTTATAATCTAGCGATTATTACGTAACTCTTAATATACGCAACTAAATAATCCTCCCCAACAGATTCAATATGGAGTTACATAAAATTACTGTATCTGACAACTGAGATACGAGAATGCGCTCGATATCACACCATCGATACATTACCTATTGATTGTCATTATATTGATTATTAAGCACTAAATACAACACACAGACAATAGCTTATAATACGCCTTTAATTGTGACGCGTTTGTTTAAGGAGTGCTAAACAAAATGTTTGATTGTTTTAGAATTCTTTGTTCAGTCATTAATACTCATTTATAGACACACTCTATATACATATGACACAAGAGGTTATGGCAATAGAATACCATTTGTGTTTGCTGCATATTTTAGACCGCATTCATTCTTAAATTCAAAAGAATGTTAAAGACTGCATCTTGCAGACTATGGCTTGCATCTTGCAGACTATGCATCTCAGATTCTTCTTTATTGCATATATCAATTGATCGATGTGTTATAGACCTAGATGCATCATCAGGTTCATATAGATCAGGTTTATTAAGTGTTTATTAATTATTGTTTGGGTTCACATTGAATCTTTCAGCTTTACTATCAGAATAAACGCTGATTGTTGTTAACTTTCTCAGCGGTCTATGTAGATTTTGATTGATCTACCTAATATCAAATCAACAATAGGTTTGTATATTTTCTTGAATTTCTGAAATATCCGGAAAATTCTTATTCCAGTAAAAATCGTTACGTAATAATTACCTTGTTGGAATAATCGCCTGAATTGCAGCATCGTGTGGAGCTTTAACGGGGAGGAATGCGCGGGATCGAAGCGGCAGGCCTCCTCATTATAAGTCTCTTCAAAACGAATCCATCGAATTCTTTCCTGCCAAACTAACTGATCAATACTTTTAGGATACACTCTCAACTCATCCAATTGAACATAGATGGGATGATTATCTGTATTAGCCTTTG
This sequence comes from Monocelis spectator, assembly GCA_036784945.1. Classification (NCBI taxonomy): domain Eukaryota; kingdom Metazoa; phylum Platyhelminthes; order Proseriata; family Monocelididae; genus Monocelis; species Monocelis spectator. The sequence continues at coordinate 880 of JAYMFX010221978.1, read as the reverse complement.
GAACCCCAGTTGGTCTACTACTTTGTTCTGCGGAAGTTGAGGAAGGCAAGCCAGTTGCAGAGCTTGCTATAATGGAATAAAGAAATGTTTGAATTACTTGACAATTTAGGATCAATACATTTCATTCGATTGGAGATATTTATTAATCATGTTTCCAATAAGTTCGAACAATTGATAAATAAATTCACAAAATAAACCTATTTAACCGCTTTGATTAAATCTTTTAATGAAGAAACAAATTTAATCCATTTTCTATGCAAGATTTTGCATTTATTTAAATTCATTTTTTTTTTAATTTGTTTACTTTTTCTGATTGGTGTCTTTTTGTGTTCCTCATATCTGTATCGATCGTAAAGTTTGTGTCTCGAATAACCCTTCATTTCTCCTGTTCGGTGATCTAAAATGATTGGGTAAAACATTTTTTTAAATTGCCGCTAAAAGATTATTACGCTGCATCATTGAAAAAGTTGAACTAAAATAAAGCATTGCGTGGTCAAAGCGAGTAGTCGCCATATTTGTAGTTACGAATTTCAGCAACAGATTAGGGTCTCCAAATATGGTTTTCTATCACCGGTGAATAAGCAAGAACACAACACTCAATGAGTTTCAATGATGTCACCTTTAATCAATCTGTTTATTTCGAACCAGATATAAACAATAATTTGGACAAAAGAATGCTTCTCGTTTATTAAAATTATTGATTTTGTTGATATTTTATTTTTATTGCTTTATTTATAGATTCAAATTTAGGTTATAACAAAAAGCCTTAGCTACCGAAAAATAATTTATTTTTATTGTATGTGAATTTTCGTTGTACAACAACTTTATCAAACATAAGAATGAGTAGAAAATGTGAGAATAGCAAATATATACAATAGAA
>JAYMFX010221945.1:0-10640 GCA_036784945.1 Monocelis spectator | reverse complement strand
AATCTATGGTCAATTTCTCTGTCTCATTGATATATCCATGACTTTTATGAATCTATGGTCAATTTCTCTGTCTCATTGATATATCTATGACTTTTATGAATCTATGGTCAATTTCTCTATCTCAGTGATATATCTATGACTTTTATGAATCTATGGTCAATTTCTCTGTCTCATTGATATATCCATGACTTTTATGAATCTATGGTCAATTTCTCTGTCTCATTGATATATCTATGACTTTTATGAATCTATGGTCAATTTCTCTATCTCAGTGATATATCTATGACTTTTATGAATCTATGGTCAATTTCTCTGTCTCATTGATATATCTATGACTTTCATGAATCTATGGTCAATTTCTCTGTCTCATTGATATATCCATGACTTTTATGAATCTATGGTCAATTTCTCTATCTCAGTGATATATCTATGACTTTTATGAATCTATGGTCAATTTCTCTGTCTCATTGATATATCCATGACTTTCATGAATCTATCTTCGACATCACTTAGAGTAAACATAATTGATTTTTTTCAATAGTGAGGAACCTAAGTATATTTCTGTCATTCAGTTTTACATACATACATGTCTAGAATAAATCTCTCACGTGTTCAAACGAAATTCATTGAGAGGTAATTATCTTTGAGGAAAAGCCATAAAATCAGAGAAATTTAATTAAAAATGCATGAGGAATTTTATGTCAAAGCAATGAAGAATGATTCCTAACTGACCCTTAATTTTCTGTACAGCTTTACAGTCATAGAAAGGTTCTATACGAAAAAGAATTAAACTTCGAATAATTACATTCGTTAATTTACATTTCAAAATATCAATAAAGAAATAAAATAAATAGATTAGACGCAATAAATTGAGCTTTACATGAATTAAAAACAACCTTTTAATCTATGAATTAAAACAATTCAATATTAAATGTACCTACGTTATCGTTAAATTATGATCATTTTAATAAAATCCGTTTAAAGTTCCCATTTTGAAAATCTTGTTGAAAAACTATGATGATTATAAAACCATCCGTCGAAGCTTTTTCATTGCATCTGTATTTATCTTAAGGATAGTTTTATAATCATCCGTTTATCACAATGTGTTTCTCAACGGCTTTTTATTATACTGTATGGGAACCCTAAACGAAATTTTAACCAGATTTTTCAACGAAAAATTTCAAATTCTACTTTATATAAACAAAATATTTAAATAGCATAACGTTTTATTTTTGTACTTTAGTATTTTGCTGCAATAAAGTTTTTTTTTATTATAGTAATTTAAAAGTTAATTCAATATAATTATTTAAAACACAATAAAATTGATTGTTCATTACACCATTTCGGGCCAATGATAAGGTCCAAAGTGCCAAAATGGCCAAAAGAGAAAGAGTTAGCTCATACCCCAACTCGCTCACTGAAGATGAAAAATGGGGGTTTTGCCAGTTCATGTCCAGTGATACAATTGAACTTCTCTATGTCTTAGTATCGGACAAGACTCGACCTTGCATACAAAATTTCAAATCATTTGGTTTAGAGGTCTATTTTTTAAAAAATCGCCCATTTTGAACTAATCTATATATAGCATGGCTATATATATGCCGCAATGAGCTATCTATGACCTAGATTTAATCATATAATTTGAAATTGATTAAATTAAATCACTACTGAAGATAAGCATAAGTAGTTAAGAGCCTAAAAAATGGAAATTAGTTATATCTGCTTTGATATATGGAGAATGTCTAGAGAAATAGACAAAATATAATGATAATGTGATAATTTATAGCAATCCGCCGGCTTCAATTATTCGAGGGATTTGTAGAACCCCGACTATGTTAATTAAATAATTCAATATCCATATTGTATTTAAATTGTGAACTTGATTCTATTAACCATATCTTTACTATGGAGAAGATAGGAACGGCGATGCAGCGTCGCTGCTCCTATCATAGTTACAAACCGGTGTCTATTCTAAATACATAAATAAATGTCAAACGGATGATTCAAAATTTCTATTGATTTATTTCCAAACAAGATTATTATCAGTGAACATTAAATTAATATAGAAGTTATAATCAATACACATAGAATTAATATTAAAATAGCAATCAACCATTTTTCTCTGTAAATCAGTTCAAAAATCGATTTTTCTCAAGATTCTTGCTGATCCAACAGTGCTACCTTCTGGATAAGTCCTACTGAAGTGTCTATTTCTAGCGCTTCGACCGATGTTGTTCTATATATGATCAACTAAGATCTTTATAGCTGCCTTCAGTTTCCAGCTCTTCTTAATTTCTATGGCTATATCGAGTTCGATCTTCTCGTTCTCTTTTGAGTTGACTCAGGAGTCGCCTGGTATTGCAATGTCGATTCTAACTGCTGTTGTTTTTCTTTGTCTATCAGCAGAATGTCTATGCTCTATTGTGCTCTATTCGGTGATCTGTTTTGGATACTGAAGTCCCATAGGAGCTTCATTTTGTCATTTTCAAGGACTGATGTATTTCTACCTTGATTTGCTCTCATGATGGAATCCTATTATGAATTATTATGAACTCATGCAAAATCACATTTTAGAATGACTAAAAAGGCTAAAATCTCTAAACAATATTAAGATATATAATATTGACTTAAATATTAAATATTCTTAATAAATATCAACCAAAAATGAACCACATATGTCTATTTTCAGGAGAGTTTCTATGACTAGATATCTGTGCTATATGCTATGCCCCTGCCTGTTTATGTTGATACTACTGATGTCTATATTTATGTGTTTATAATCAAAAGATAAATAAAGACAGTGACCCTACATATATAATTACTGACATCTTGAAACTATAATATGAACCCAAATATATATGTAAAATATAGGTACCTATATTTGAAGAGGATTGAAATATAACAGGAAATATCAATATACGAAAAACAAATTTATAGATATATATATGCTTATATAGATCATTTTAAAACAAAATTTCTATCTCTCTTAATAAAATCGTGACGACATTCAAAACAACTGATAGACTTAAAATATTCATATACTAACATAGATTTTAGCAAAACAGACTATCGTTGTTTAATGATTTTCGACAATGTGGATGGATTTAAAAATCATTTTTATAATTATACTGTATGGACGACCTATATGATGATATGAACATGGATTTTTAATTAAATATGGATAATATAGATAGATATAATATGATTTAATTGCAGTTTTTAAAGGAAAATGTTTTGTATCGAGCTTACCCAGTTTCTATAGAATGCGAATAGAGAAACAAGTGAGGATAATGTTTTTGATTTGATTTATATTGATAGAAAGCATTCTCCATTTATTGGAGATAAATTGGATGGCTGGTGCCTCAGATTTATTTAAGAAGATTTTCTCTGTGTTGCAGAACAATCAAAGCCTCTAGTATCGATTGGATAATCTGTATTTACTTATTTGAGTATACGGGTCTGTTTTATTTGAATCACTCGACTAAATAAACAGATACAAACAAATTTGCAAATGTAAACGCTTTCTTTTCTGTACCTAGTAGGTAGGTATACATACAGCTACTGATGATATAATGCTACAAAATGGAATTGCAATTTTCAAAATATAGCAGCTATGCAATATAAAGATGTTCTTTTTCATACAAAGAATGCGCCTACGGAATTAAACGAAATTCCTCATTTCATTGAAAAAAAGATCGCCCTTATTCATTAATTATATTGCAAGAAATTCGCTTCGAAAATTTGCTGGATACAATTAATTTTAAAACAGAACAACATTGAAAGAAGCATTTGCATATTTTAAATTATTTTGTCAAAAACAAATTAGGTAATTGTATTTTAACGTGTGTTATATACCGACAGATATGTATTTATGCCAAAAGAGAGAGTTAGCTCAAAACCCCCCAAAAAATGAAATAGAAGCAGTAATTAGCTTAAATAAAAAATACTAATAAATGTTTTAGTTATAATATTGTTTGAATTTTAATTTAAATCAACTCGACTATATAACACAAGGAATATAAAATATAACCGAATTAATTTGAATATCTAACCATTTCATGAATACATTGAAATTTCAGTAGAACCTTTATAGAACCCTCTGTATGTAAACCCTTGTTCTTTAAACCAATGCAGTTATTTAAGCAATTTGTTTAATTTGGCTTTCCAAACGATTTCCTATATGGATTAAAAGAGAAAGTCTGTTAGACAATGAATGAAGTTAGGTAACACGCGCAAATAATATTATAAAATGTTAAAATGTACAGTTAAGAAAGACGCTCCTATAATTATAAGAGCATAAAAATTTAGTTTTCATGTCATCATCGATGGATTTATACATTGTCTCTGTAAATTTAAATCGAAAATTCTTTATGAAAAACAATTAATAAATAAGATTCTTAAAAGTTTGTTTTCATCCAATAAAATATGTGGTTTCGAAAATGCATTAAGGAAAAGAAGATTTTGATGCAAACAACGTTGATACTAAATTCCATTTGTCTGCATTTTACTACTTTTAGTAGTAAAATATGAATGCATATTTTTTAATAAATTAATTGAATAAATGTATAGTTGAAATCGAGGTAATTGTAAGATAATTTTTAAGAAAATTCTACCGCCGAATAGAAGAACAAATGAAGATTAAAAAAAATAGAACAGAGAGTCATTTTGAAATTTTAAAGAAATTAAAGAAATTTTGATTAAATGGGCAGAGAGAGAGAGAGAGGAAAGTGGGAAATCTAAAGGAAACAAAAAAGGAGAACATTGAAAGAAAACGATGAATGGAATAATCGATATGCAAAAGAAAACAAAACCAGACAATGAGTGAAGAAGCAATTATGAGATCAGATAGATATGAGAGAATGGATTGATATTTTGAAGAAGCAGAGGTTCATTTTAGTTAATTTAAAATTTTATCAAAAAGTAGTCAACTATAGTTTTCCCGTACGAACTTTGAAAAATTCCTTTTGACTTAAACAATATTTATTTATTGGAATATGAAATGTTATATTACCAGCCTATATATATCTAATTCATCAAATAATGAATTGGATTGGATTGGAATTTGAATAAAAAGAATCAATTTTTAAACCAAAAGTCTTTTTTGAAAATATAGATATTTATCTACTTTAAAGAACTATAATGATATAACCATGATAGTAAAAATACCTACCATTGTTTACAATTGAAATAAAATATCAAAACAATATGTCTACAAACTCTGTACATATACATGCATTTATATATATACTTACTTTTTCATGAGACCAAAAAATATGTCAAATTCAATTCATTTAGAATATTTACAATTTGCATAGTCTATTCATTGTAGCAACTTACATAAATTATGTAGTAGGCTATTGCTACAACAAAAGCTTGGTTAAAGAATTTATCATTGTTTGCAGAAATATTATGCTGTTGTGGTGAATAACTATTTGTTTGTTTATCTCACATCATCTATATATTGTCCTAGATTAAGGGTAGGTATAGCTTTTTATACTTACAATACTGTTTACAGAATGTGTTTTTCATTATAGGTATCCAACAGATTTAGGTAATGATATGTGTAGCTACAGAAAAAAATGATTCTACAAGAATATATTCAGATCTATTAATTTTAAATATGCAAATGTCAGCAGAAATTTGTGTAGATAAAAAAGTTATCTTTTTAATATTTTGATGGCATTAAAAGCATACTTATATTCAATGACCATATTAAAGCCAACGCTTAAACAAAAACTCCTCTATATACCTCTCTATACATTTACTTTATAAATTCTATTTCTCTAAATCTCGCTTCAGTGTGGATTAATAATTGATTTGAAAAGTCACATTTAGCAGTTTAAACAAATCAACAGGACTAAATATTTGCTCTAGGTATGTCAAATAAAGCTTCCGAATATCGCTAACAGTAAATTAATATAATATACTCGCCAAGATCAATAGTCTATCGATTTTGTTTCAAAGAAGATTTTGATTCCCTATACCTATAATATACTTATTTGTAGACATTACCTGCCTCATTAAGAACTGGAAATCTCGAGAAACAGTAACACTTAGAAGAAGCATCTTATAAATTTAAGTCATAGGTATAGCGTGTCCATTGGATACACAATATATGAATGCTCCTAAACAGGAAAACAGAACCTCTCGTCTTTTTGTTATCTATATAGCGGAGGTCACGTATTACCTATATTTTTAATAGAAAGCATTGTAGGGCAGACATGAAATAAAATAATTTAAGCGTTTGATATTTTGCTAAAATTACCAATTTGAAACATAAACAAATAGAATTAAATTATGAAAATATACCTACAATTAAGACATATTATGCTAACTGCGTATTAAATTTTAAATTCGACTTACAACTGCGCCTGATATAAGAAGAAAAACTGAGATGTGTAATTATGTGGGATGTGTTAGGAAGTAGCTTATTTTATATTAGTAGGTACGATGTTTTACAGGCGATATGTCGCTACTAATTTATAGAGACATATATATATATATATATATTTAAGTTAATTATCCATCATAACCATTTACCTATACCTATAGATTGCGCACAAATATACAGGGCCGATTTTTAATTATGACCTGTCTCATGTTGATACGAGGATTGCAAGAAAAGATTTACTGCCAATTAGAAGAACTTCGATTTTAGTTTAGGTATTACCAAGTTGTAGGTATGTGGTTAATGTGAAGAAAGAATACTTTTATATAATCCTAAAGATATATAAGGCTCAGTGTCTTATATAGAGTTATAGGAGAAGTTTCCATTTTTAGAAATTAAAACAATATAATAAAACAAATGCTTTGAATTCTATTCATTAACATTCGAGTAAAATTTATTTTTGTAACCCCAAATTTTGTTTTTCTGACAGTTTCAAATTATACTCACATAGCTTAGGTACCTACATATAACATTCATATGGATATATTCGCTTCTCACATAACAATTTAGTTTGAAGGTTTGAAAATAAGAAAGTACTTTTAGAAAATTTATCGCACAATGCATTGTTTTTTGACCAAAACTAATTATAAGAAATATTTATTAATACGAAGTAAAACTTACAAAGTTATCTACAGTAAATTCCCAAGACATAATCAGACATGGAGGAAATTAAAATTCATCTCAGTTTCCTGATTGACTAGACCAAATTAATTTACTCGACATTCAGATAATTTCTTTAAATAAATTATCTTGTCATTTCAATATTGCAAGTATGATCATAAATTAAAAAAACTTCAACCAAATATTCTAATCTCTAAGACAATGTTTTAATTAAGATATTTTATTTTGTTCCCATCACATCTACATATTATTTAGTTCACAATATATGGAGCTCCAAAATTAACTTGTTGGCGTTTAGCAAGAAGATAATTAAAGTAATAGAAATTATAGAAACAAGATTTAATAAGATAGTATAAGTCGATGCCTTGAGATTCTGCAATTTGTATTGCTCTATAGACTAACTTATTTGAGTTATTATTTAATCTTCAAGACGGTCGTACTTACCATTTATTCAAATCGATGTCGAAAAGTTCTAAACATACACTAAATACCGGTGTCCATGAGCCAAATCTCGACATATATTTGGTTTTCTTTATTTTCTCACTGGCTCTATATAGTTAATCAGAAGAAATCACACAGTTCCATTTACAACCATAGAGATGTAATCCAGTTATTATGTGAATATAGAGTGGTAGTCTAAATGAGATTGTGGAGACAAATTGAAGATCAAATTCTGCAGGCAAAATAGACGAATACTGTGATTCGTTAAGAAGTAATGGCTCTGACAATTCAAATCACGAATGAAACTCGCGATTAAGCTCGCCTGCCTGCAGCTGCCATGTTTCTAATTGTCCCCTCGATGATTATGAGATGAGCACTCTATAGATCACCTTGTATACATCTCTATGTTTACAACTCACTCATTCGCGCTATCATAAAAATGCAGCGCTGCTGCTTATAATCAGCTAATCAGCCAATGAAATCAAAGTATTCTCATTCTGATTGAAAGTCTATCTTGTTGTATAGACACTCTAAGATAGACACAAATGTATGCTGCTTACACCAACAACAGAGAAACAAAGAAAGCAACCACGTGATATGCATATATCTCTATTCATTGGAGTTTTATACGTTAGAACACTATTGGATCATAGCATAGAGTTTCAGACTAATTAGGTCCAGCAGTAACTGAAAGATAGCGAGCGCATTATTGGCTTAAAAATAAAGAATTCCTATACGTCCTAGTTACCGATAGAGATATTCTTAGCTATATTCTGAGAGCCAATCAAATTATCGATCACGATGTCATATTATTTCAACGTATAGGTATATTATTTTATTTAGTCAATCAGGTTGCTTCTGAGCGCTAGTTGAAGAAAACAAATCTATTCCGAAGCCGCCTGCAACTGGTAAAACCCACTCGCAAAGCAATGTTTGCGGAAATTTAGCGGGAAATGGATGGTATCTATCTGCATAAAATAAAATAAAATAATAGAAATTTACCTGATTTAAAATGGTTGACTTTCACTTTTTTAGCGACATCGTTTTCATCATTCGGTTCTTTAGTAGTTGAACTTGAGTGTCGTTCAGAAAGGGTTAGAACTGCGGCACGATCGAAACAGCTACCAACTTTGGAACCACAACTTCCCATTCCAATCAGAACTGCGATTAGGTATAGGGGTCGTCCGTTGTTTTACAGCGAGAGATTATGTATACCTATACGAGTTATATCAGCGTCTATTACTTCAATCTGGCTGAAAATTTAATAACTAAAATGAATAATATTATAGAATAACTATTTTAGTATTAGCACAACATTCTAAATAATCTTTATATTGTTATATTATCGACGAAGCTTTTAACATTGTAAAATTATACAATTGTATTGTGTATATGGTAAATATATTACACGGGTCACTCAGCTATATATTAATTAGTACCTATATTTATTGACATTTTCCACACATCTATGATACCCTACTGATTTAGATGCACTTAAATATAATAAGTCAATAATTATGATTGCTTATTTGTCAAGCAGTTGACTAAACTTTTCTATATTTGGTTAATATATCGACATTATTTCATATATATGTATAGTATGTATAGAGAATGCGCTTTAAGCAAATCGAAAAGGAGCCATATGCTTAAAGATCTGTGTTTGCATTTCATCATTACATTCTTTTTTCTATGTTCAAGAAGCCTGCACACCTTATGCGTTGAGAATGTGTGTTTACGACTTGATCTCGTGAGGCAAGAGGAGGATTATGTAGTTTTCCTCTGCGCGCAGTGCGGTTGTATATATAGAGGAGGTATACCAGAATATACCCTATTACAGTATATACACATTATCAGAGTTGCAGATCCATGTCCCAACCTCAGTGGATCATGAACATCTCTTCTGATCGGCTATTTAATTTAATTTTTCAATATAGCCGATATATATATGATAGGTAATTACCCGGAATATATTATACCTACTTGACGACAGATATATAATTTTATTTAATGAATTATAAAATACGCTAAAAAATGTCGATGGGTATATTATATGTACAAATAAAAAAAAATGATAGCTTGTTTAATTGTGTACACATTCTTTCTGTATTAGATGAATTTTATTACGTTGCACTGTGCGTTTTTTTGAAATATAATACACCAACCTTAAATACGCAATTGCTTAGAGAGATTTAGATTTTAGATTAACAGCCTGATTTTCAATCATTTAATTTATAAAGGTCTTTGTGATGTGATTAAACTGATAGATTAATATTTAATTTAACCACAATATCAGCTATCAATCAAAATGGGAGTTAGAGTTATAAGTGAGTTTTGAGCCTATATAGTTTCAAAAGATGCAAAATTATTAATGGGTCTGATATCAGAAAGGATCAGACAATTATCCCAAACAGATATATAGCGCAACTGACACTTAGGTTGATGAAGAAGTTGTGAAGCAGACTTTGAACGGTCTGTCAGCAGACATTGAGGTATGGAAAATTGATTGAGGGAACACAATCTTTGGACAGCTCCACACATAGTTCAACAAATAAAAACCTCCGTTTTCTCCGTGTTTAATTTCAATCGATTTCAATTTTGAATCATTAAAATGTAGGTACACATTATTTAAGCATGACTCAATTCATCAGAAACACTAGAGACTGAAGTGTCACTTAGATTTTGTGTTTGTTGTAGATTTGATTATATCAGAGAGTGGAGTAATGTATAATATAAGGAGTACAAAATTGGGGAATAAAAGAAGATCTGAGACTTCAATCACTCCCCCATATTATGAAGAATACACGTTATTGCATATTATTGCTTTAAGATCTTATATGAATCATATCTCTAAATATCCTATAGATAATTCTACTTTATAACTATATTAACTATACATTATGTTGGATGTTGAGTTATAATTTCACTCGTAATAACATTAAGTATATCGATAATCTTACCACTTCAAGGATTCTTGTCATAATTAAAATCTTATCCCATAGGTCTAGAATTTATTTTGTACAGCTGAAATGTAATTGTTTTTTGGTGCATATTACGTATTAGATAATTCATGCTTTTGAGGTCATTAGAGATATTATAAACCGAAGGCGAAGGCCTGAGGTTTATAATTTTC
>JAYMFX010221911.1:0-23288 GCA_036784945.1 Monocelis spectator | reverse complement strand
TGAGCACTTTATGTACAAATCAAAATAAATGTCGAAATAAATAAATAATAAATTAGAGTTTGAATTCTCATGTTACATATTTTGTAACATTTCATTTATCAACTACATTCTTAACCTTATCTTAAATAATCTTGTACCTACATATTTAGGGCCTCATCGGTCGTCGATTATTTCATAACTCTGCCCGACCTGCCCGATAGCTATATGATCCTGTAATCCCTCTATCTCATTTAATAGCGCAGTGCTGTTTGGCAGACTCAGCTTTGATCTGAATCGCCACCTTTTGTGAGGCAGTTAGTTACTCCCGGCACTGATTAACCGCAGTATTTTTAATCTAGCAGCAATCAGCAGTAGCGTATTCGTATAAAACGACAGTGGTAGGGTGAAGCCCACCTTCGCTACACCCTATGAATCATCGATGAGTCACCACAAATGGAAAAAAATCACCCCTCCCCCGGCCAGAAATGGAGGGGGTTGATTTCTTTGGGGTGGAGGTGACTCATTGGGGGTGGAGTGAGGGTCTGGTTCACCTTACTACTAAGTTGACACTCATATCCGAAGTGACCCCTATCCCTTTTACAAACTTTGAAAACCAGAGACAATTGTATTTGATTATTTGTAACCGCTCTGTTGACGAACTGGAAGAAATAAAAAGCGTGTATTTTATTTGATTGACTTTTCTCACTCATTCACCAGACTTAAACTCTCGTAGTCTGTTCCGCTCTTCCACCGTAATCTCAAGCTGTAGTATTTCTTTAAATTCTGCATTAAAGATACATTTGAATATGAATCATAATTTTAATCTCATATATTTTGTTTTAATAATCAAATCATAGATTTGGAGTCAATAATTGGAAATCCTTTGGAGGATCGTCCTACTGTTGGTCCCCTGATGAAACTAAATAAGAATGGACTATGGCGATTACAAGAAGATGATGCTATTGCACAAGATGCTGATAAACTCTGGCAGAAAATTACCGCTCATCATGTTGCTATCATTTATTCCAAATTCTTGATATTACCTGACTATCTCTCTGGTTTAATATTGAGAATGAACTTGTTCTATGAGAATGGGGATGCATTTGAGATGGGATTTTTCGCTCCTGATGTGAAATTGAATCAAATGGTTGAACTGCCGCAGCTGCTAAGATTTAACATTCTTATTAATAATACATTCTTAGCAAATGTATTTGAATGTAATGTTGAGAAAATTTCTGGAAATTGCTGTTTTAAAATTTCAATTCCCTTATAGAATATTGAAAAATATAAATTACCTAAATTTGAATTTAAATTTTATTGAGCCTTTATTGCTTGACTTCGTATTTTCCGGTTTATTGTTTATTAGTTCTCATTAAGTTATCTTCTAAGCAGACTGATGTATTGTGTACATACAAAAATCATTTGTTATTCATTCAAACCTTCGGGTTTCAGTCTTACAAATAAAATTCTGTTCATCATTATATTCCTTTTAATGCATATTATAATATTTCTTTTTAGAGGATTTGTCATTTTATGTATTCCGAAATCATTTTTATCTTTTACTTTGTATGAATTTCAAAATATCATAAAAAGAATTGATACGACATAATATTTTAAATTTTACATGCAGTTGGCCATTTTTCCTAAAGCCATAACTTTGGAAATGTGGATTGTCCCATGCTATTGAAATAATAAATAAAAGTAATAGGTAATCTATTTCCTTAACTTATTTCTTTTAAATACTTTGATATAACGACGCATAGTATAAAAATCTAAAATGGTCATGAGACTCACATTTTGAGTGAATGAATATTCAATGAAAACCGGTGACCATACACAATTGTGTATGTTATAATAATAATGGCAATCAAAATCTGGTAAAGACAAGAAATGTGTCTAGACAAACTGCATAAACAACGTCATCACCTAGATTACGATGTGAAGCTGCGTTTTTCTCAGTCTATAATATGTAGATGAGAGAGTTGAATGACATAACCAAACATTCGTTTCAGCCAAAACAATACCTTTCAAAAATGCAGGTCTATATATATAGTTAAGCTTTCGCGTAATTGCTAATCAAACAGAAAAATAAGCACTTAAAGATCAAAGTGTGATGTTTGCATATATCTCTTCATTTATCCTAATTGTTAGCTTTTGCATTAAAATATTATTCACTTGTGCTTACAGATAAAGATGGCTGAAGATGATAAAGAAAGAATGACGAAAAAAATGCGATTTTTGTCCGGTCGTGTCTCGTGATGTAGTTGGTCGGTCTTAAAATGAAACTTTGGCAATGTCTTGGGCAATATTGGACGAGACTCATTACATAAAAAATTTCAAATTATTTGGTTTAGAGTGAGTCTCTCTCTCTCTCTCTCTCTCTCTCTCTCTGTTAGTTCATGTGTGCCATGAACTAACATAGCCTGTTGATAGGCTTAGATAACAAACACTATTCTTTCAAAATTATATTTATCGTATTATTTTTGAGTCTAAATATGATAAGTTACAAAATGTACCCAACTTTTTGCTCCTATTATAAGTCTTGAAAAGAAGAATAATAAACAAATAATGCGCAATAACTTATTCAGTGGATATTTTAATAAGAATGAAAGGAAGTTAAATTTCCACTAAATTTAAAATTTAAAAGCGCTGTTATATTCTGTTTAATTTTGCTTCCTATACCAACACATCCTTTTAACGAAACAAAGCGATCTGTATCGATGTTTATCACAATGGAGGTATCACAATTAATGACGTAATTAATTGTCATTGCTGAATGAATATTCAGTTGAACAGATTATTTAGAAAAGATATGCTCTGGGTTTTATCATCACTATGGAAACATCATGAATACAATTAAGACTGTCTTAATTCCCAATAGCAAGAAGTTTAGTCTTTTACAAAAATATTTTGATATTTAATGAAAGATGGCAACGATTCTTCTTTTTTAAGAAGATGACAGATCGTTGATATCTTATTAGAAGAAGAAAATTATTATTGGTCATAAATTATTCCTTTTTTCAAGAACAATTATAGATATATATACACATATATAAGATTTATGTAGCATTATATAGCAACATTATTTTAATTGAGTGAGAGAAAAAGGTTTATTAAAATTATTTGAATTAGCATTATCCCGAAAAATGATGTTTCTCTTTGTCATCTTGATCCCAAACTGTATGGTATTGAATATAATTGCCGATAGTCGCTACATCTCGATTGATGGTGGAGTTTGTGAAACAAATAATACCACAGTCATCGTTAATGAGATCTCTTACACGCATTGCACTATTATAAAATGTGCGGTTAATTGCAAGCAACATAGATCTTGTTTCTTCAAGATAAATCAAAATGGTGAGTGCTTCTGCCATTATTTCAATGAATCTGACCTGAATACTAACTACTACTCCAATAATGAAGAGAATGCCAGGAGTTATAAGACTCTGAATGAGTGCGAGGCTGACTTGTCCTTCAATGACGGATCGCGATACTTTTTCACTAAAGAGAAAGTAAATTACACTTTTGCAATATTAAAGTGTTTGCAAGGAGGTGGGAAATTGGCCATTTTGAAAACGGGAGTGAATATCAGTAGAATATTGGATGCCATGCCATTGTACAAGAGAGGTATGAGATATGCATATGCACCTATACATACTATTTTAAAATCTATCGGTGGTCAACCTTGATCGCTGAAAACCTTATTTACACAATAAGAACGTGTTGCCATTATTTCATATTTACATGTTATTTATATTATGTATTTATTGTATTTCTTGCATTACAGATCTGGAAGTAAAGCTGTTATCTCCATTCAGACCCACTAGAATATCCTCAGTAAAGTATCACACCAAATCAGCAAATCTCAATGACAATAATTTGAACCAAAACATACTGGAGCAATGCGTTCATAGCAACGAAGTTTCTTCTCTATCATGGTTCGAGGTAGATCTTGAAGTTCAGGTCCATGTTAAAGGAATAAAGATCTATAATCGTGGAAGTTGCTGTGGCGATCAGCTCCAAAATTTTCAAATTGAAGTACTAATTTTATGTTTGACAGATTTTTGGCATGCTATGGATGCTATCTATTATGTAGCTATTTGTATCTTTTACAGGTGTTTGCAGAAAGAGGTAATGATTCCGTAATTTGCGTGACGTATCCTGGAACAGCCTCCACAAATGAAATTCTTAGTCTAAACTGTGACGCCATTGGTAGAATTGTGAAGTTGCAGTTTTTGAATGAAAATCCAATAAGTATCTGTGAATTTCGTGTTTTTGGCAGAAGAATTGAACCTCACTCCGTTAATAAAAGTATGTGATGAAATTCTGTTTTATTGATAGACACCGAATTTCTTTAGTAGAACTATAAATGTTACTTATCTGGAGTTCTTTTTGCATTTATTTCGTCAAATTAATAGCTTATTTTCGTATTTTTTTTGTATAATGTCGTTTCTAAATTTCCCATTTAAATTTATGAGAAATTTTATTTCCTTCTGAGCATGGAGAATGTTATGGCTCTCACTTAGTTTGGTATAATTGTAAATTTTGCATAAAATATCATGAACACTGGTTTTGTACATCATATAGGTATTAATTAATTAATAATTACTTAAAATTACATATTTTGTACTGAATTACTTTGTTTGAACGAGTTTGCTGAAAACTTCAAATCATAAATTTGAGTATCTATATGTTTCAGCGGAGTTAATCCAACAGCTTTTATCCGAAGGAAGATCGGCATATCAAAAGTCAACATTTAGCGACTTTTATGCGACAAATGCAGTTGATGGCTATGCTGAGAGGTGCGCTAAGACAAA
Source organism: Monocelis spectator (assembly GCA_036784945.1). Taxonomy (NCBI): domain Eukaryota; kingdom Metazoa; phylum Platyhelminthes; order Proseriata; family Monocelididae; genus Monocelis; species Monocelis spectator. The sequence continues at coordinate 18,492 of JAYMFX010221911.1, read as the reverse complement.
TTATCATACCGCTGAATCACCTGCCTGGTTCATGGTTGACTTAGGTGCCGCAGTCAAAATTCAAGAAATAACTGCTTTAAATGGAATCACTGATACATTGAGAAATTTTTACCTTCAGGTGAATGTCTCTAAATTAGTTATGAGATATCTGGAATCAGAATTTAATTTGATTTCAGAATGCTCTAACTATTAATTGTAACAGGGACGTAACAACTAAAGTCACATCATATTATAGATGATTGTGACGGACGATCTGAAAATAAATGTGTTAATTAAGTCAATTTACTAATTTTTCATTGATTTATTTTAGGTTTCTAATTCAACAAATGGGCCTTTCATTAATTGCAATACGTACCCAGGCATCTCATTAGCCAGTAATTGGTTCACTCTGAACTGTGCGGCAGTTGGCAGATATGTTAAAATAGATTTTATCAGCGATGGAAGATTGCATATTTGTGACCTGAAAGTATATGGATTTGAAATACCTTCAACTGTATTTAGTAAAGGTAAATGTGAATTTTCATCCTTACTTATTTGTAATTTATCATTTTTAAACACACCAATAGGTATAATTTAATGCATCGTCAATATTATGTAAAATTCATATTTTTAAACAAATATAACTTCGAACTACATCTTTTAAAATAGACTAGAACCAGAGAACTAAATGACAAAATCTTCATTGCTTTTAATCTAAACACTTTTTAAACATTAATTATTAAAAAACATGAACACATGTCTGCTGTCACACGATGGATTACATTTTACGTTTCTGTGTCCAGTGATTTACCATTTATTTTATTTATTCAAGTGTACGCATTTATAATAACTGTAGTGATTCATTGCAATTTAAACATCATGTAAAATAGCAAACAGTCTAATTATAGTCAAATAATCGACATTTATATTTTTTAAATCTACATTACTCCGGCAATACAACAAGTGGGTATCGTATCAAAGTTTTAAAACAAATAACAACAAATATTGGTCTTCTGACATTTCGTTGCGTTTTATAATGTAAATTAATTACATGCATTTGATATTAAATTTCATATTATGTAGTTATTTAATCAAGGCATTCATTTAAAATAGTTACTGTTAAAAAGTATAAATAATTGATAAATTTAAAAAATAATATCTTCTTTCAGATAGAAAAGCTTTTATAGCCGGGGTAAAACAACAGAACGAGGACAACATAATGGATAATTGGATCAATCCAATGAATGGAGAAACAGTAGAGTTGGATTTGAATTATGTTCACCATCTATCATCTAAAGTCAACAACGATGCAAAGAAATCAACTCTGGCTTTATCTCGAATATTTTCAGACTTCGAAAATACGATTGTGGACCATGAGGGATATGATGTCGCCCAAAATGATGAAGTACTCCATGCTATGTGTGAATGCTTCTAATGTGGGAACGTTTCAACAAGGAAATAGAGAATTTGAATAGTCAGTGAAATTATAAGAACTTTTTATATTTGCGTTGATATAATAAACAAGTAAAAAAACATAAATAAATATCTTTCACCATTTCTATTGTATTGCACAATTTTTGTTTAATTGAATTGAGATATTATATTATAAGCATATATTCATTTAAAAGTTAACATTCAAATTACTTTATAAGTTAATTACAATGTCAACTTCGAAAACATAAAATTGGATTTTTTCTAAATGGTATTCTATCTTTTTAACAAAAAATTACAAAGAAAACACTATGTAAAATCCACATTTATCACCTTAACATAAAAAAATTCCTTGTAAAGAAATTATGCAATATAATTACCTGATGAACTACATACATATAGATTTACTTTATACATGCCTACCTTAACTTTACTGATGTCATTCAATATATTTCGCACACTAATCCACTTTTATGCTGTTTGCTATTTATTTTTCAAAATATTTTACGTAATATATAACTTATGTCTCCTAAATTTTAATTTTCCATGATGTTGTTGTTTTTCTATGTTCCTTTGGTTTATCCCATTGTAGATTTGTTAACTGTTTTTGATTAAAATAATAATCTTATTAAAAAATTATTCTTTTATAAATTGTATTGGGACTTAATGATGAGACTTAAAATGCTTCTTAAATGTGCTCCGGAATTAATGTATGTAACTTCTGGCTGATTAATAGGTATTTTGCAGTTTATTTTAAAACTAAAACTAATTGATGACAATAGAACCAGAGCTAAACATTATTTAATTTTAAATTATTAGAAATTTTGTGGACTACATATCTATGAAGATTGGAAAATATCAAATAAAGTATCATTCGACGAAAATTTAATAGTTGATATTATGCCTATACACGTAGTGGATTACAGAATCAAACATTTCTATTTTAGATTTTGGATCATAAGTTACCCTGAAATGAATATTGTATAACATAACCATATTTACTGTGACACGAAGTTGTCAATGGGTTCATAAAACGTTTTTAAAACATCTAAGTCTATATAAATCAACTTTAATCAAGAAATTGAGAAAGAAAGCCGAAACAATTTAAAACATTAACCTAAAAAACAATCTGATCTATATTTACATTTGAAGAATTACACTTATTTCAATGTTTAGCAGTAAAGTTTTAAAACTTATTTCAAATTTCATGATTAGATTTACAGCAATTAACAGCTTGGAAAATGTTATTGAGCAGCAAAGAAGATTGTGATTGATTGATTGATTTTGTAATGTCTCATGTCAAATCATCAGGTTTGCGATTTTTTAATACACGTGTCACCAGATCAGAATAAATCAATACATTTTAATCAGACAGAGAAGCATAGATTGATTATTATTAACATTGACATTCTTTATCTAACATGAGTACTCAAAAGTGCTTTTTGATAATAAAGAGGGCATGATTTTGTATTTCTCTTAGTTATTTACTTCCTGAATTTCTATCTGCCTGATTGGTTGGTTTTATAATTTGCCAATTTGAATATTTGATATACCTATGAATTATAAACAAATAGCAAACTAATTTAATGCATATTCACATAAATCTTAATGGCCGCACTAGACAAGTATGAACAAGAAGGCAATGACGGTGAGTACATACATCAAATAAGTAATGTTTAATTTTGTGTCTCGTAAAAATTGTTTCATCATTACATTTTGATTTTGATTTTATAATCTTATTAACACAGGGCTATTTTACGCTTTTACCACCTCGGAGGGGAGGGTGCTAATTGTCCCCCTTGTTTTGTTTTATAACTTATTCCATATATAGAAAATTTTTTAAAAAATGTTATAAATTAATTTCTATATCGATCTTTAAATTATTGATAATTAAAAAAAATTAAATTTAAATCTTTACTCTCAATGATTGATAACTATTTGTTTTGTTATTTTTGTCTGTTATTATCTGGAATTTCATCAATTGCAAAAAGTAAGCCTTCTTAATAAAATAATGTAATTTAATTTTTCTAGGCGATATATCTATAACGTAATTTGATAAATGTATAAATCCCAGTGCAATAATCAGAACGTGATTGAATTTTCGTCTATAGTCATAAGTTTATATGTAGATTCCATTTTATAAGGCAAATACTATTGTCATTATCTCTTATAGATATTTTGGATGGACTAAAAGATTTATTTACTCCTGAATTTATCACAAACTTCCAAATTGCAGTCAGTCATATTTCTGAAGTGTGAGTTCCTTACAGCCTATTTATTTAATATATTTTTTATTTTTTTTACCTTTAAGTAAGCATTAGTTTAAACTTAGTAAAGTTATTGCAGTTTAAGATGCTGAATTCATAATTGACTAGGAGCACTGTAGGAGAAGTCCTCTTTGCTCCTCTTTTACCTCCTCTCTTTAATCATCCTCATTCTGGAAAATTATTGTGACTACCGATGATTCCCTTGATAGTCTTTCAGAAATCAGAACTTGGATCAACTCGTTGATTTAACTTGGTCCAGTATTATTTGATGGTGTGGTGTGTGAATATACACCACTAAAGCCTATGTACCAAGGTCTAGGTACCAAGGCTTTATATGTTACAATAAGTCTTTAATTTCTGCTTATTTTTTATCCTTTAGAGATGCGGTCAAAGAAATCAATCCAATCATAAAATTTTCTGATTACCAACTTGGATTTCATCCCGATGATCCAAACAAAACTTTTAAAAGTCTTGACTTTTCCCCAGAAAACATTTCAGTTATAGATATTGGGTCGTAAGTTACCTTGAAATGAATATATTGTAATTTTATTTTATTTTTTGTTTATTTGAGTTGTCTCATTTAACTTAATATGTATATCTCTAGGATTACATCGAAATGTTCTCATGAAGACGGTGGTATTTGGAACACATGCAAATTTACAATTGTATTCGAAGATCAAAAACAGTATCTCAATTGTCCAGTGAAAAAAACAATTAGCCATACAATATTTCCAAGATATGTAGACTCCATTTTTATCGGTTATCGTGTTGAACTCACATTTTATATTCCTTTAGAAGAAAGTACAGATACAATTAAAAAGCTAAAAACAATTTTCAATGAAGGATTGGTAAATGACGAGATTCTTTTTTCCTCTGATATCAGTTACTCTGTTTGTGGTGCCATTCCATTTGAAATAAAGGTCAATGGTTACAGTCTGGAAAATAGAAATTTAATATTGTTGAAAAAATTTATTGATCCAGACTTTTATAAAACTCTAAATAACCCATACTCATTACGTGCTTTTATGAAGACTGTTGATTTAAAGAATTATTTTAATCCATTAATTGTTAAGCTGGAGAATTTGAATCAAAGCAGATCACAATATGGACAGTATCGTTCGTATGAATCAATTGTTAAATTGATAATAAGACAGACTATGCAAATCATTAAAACGAGTGCTGAGAAAATAAAAGAGTTTGAATGTTTTAAAAGTTTAAGGACCACATTTTTGCAAAGTCTATTGACATCATTTTTGTTAGATCAAATTGAGATGAATAAATTTTGTGGACTACATATCTATGAAGATTGGAAAATATCAAATAAAGTATCATTCGACGAAAATTTAATAGTTGATATTATGCCTATACACGTAGTGGATTACAGAATCAAACATTTCTATTTTAGATTTTGGATCATAAGTTACCCTGAAATGAATATTGTATAACATAACCATATTTACTGTGACACGAAGTTGTCAATGGGTTCATAAAACGTTTTTAAAACATCTAAGTCTATATAAATCAACTTTAATCAAGAAATTGAGAAAGAAAGCCGAAACAATTTAAAACATTAACCTAAAAAACAATCTGATCTATATTTACATTTGAAGAATTACACTTATTTCAATGTTTAGCAGTAAAGTTTTAAAACTTATTTCAAATTTCATGATTAGATTTACAGCAATTAACAGCTTGGAAAATGTTATTGAGCAGCAAAGAAGATTGTGATTGATTGATTGATTTTGTAATGTCTCATGTCAAATCATCAGGTTTGCGATTTTTTAATACACGTGTCACCAGATCAGAATAAATCAATACATTTTAATCAGACAGAGAAGCATAGATTGATTATTATTAACATTGACATTCTTTATCTAACATGAGTACTCAAAAGTGCTTTTTGATAATAAAGAGGGCATGATTTTGTATTTCTCTTAGTTATTTACTTCCTGAATTTCTATCTGCCTGATTGGTTGGTTTTATAATTTGCCAATTTGAATATTTGATATACCTATGAATTATAAACAAATAGCAAACTAATTTAATGCATATTCACATAAATCTTAATGGCCGCACTAGACAAGTATGAACAAGAAGGCAATGACGGTGAGTACATACATCAAATAAGTAATGTTTAATTTTGTGTCTCGTAAAAATTGTTTCATCATTACATTTTGATTTTGATTTTATAATCTTATTAACACAGGGCTATTTTACGCTTTTACCACCTCGGAGGGGAGGGTGCTAATTGTCCCCCTTGTTTTGTTTTATAACTTATTCCATATATAGAAAATTTTTTAAAAAATGTTATAAATTAATTTCTATATCGATCTTTAAATTATTGATAATTAAAAAAAATTAAATTTAAATCTTTACTCTCAATGATTGATAACTATTTGTTTTGTTATTTTTGTCTGTTATTATCTGGAATTTCATCAATTGCAAAAAGTAAGCCTTCTTAATAAAATAATGTAATTTAATTTTTCTAGGCGATATATCTATAACGTAATTTGATAAATGTATAAATCCCAGTGCAATAATCAGAACGTGATTGAATTTTCGTCTATAGTCATAAGTTTATATGTAGATTCCATTTTATAAGGCAAATACTATTGTCATTATCTCTTATAGATATTTTGGATGGACTAAAAGATTTATTTACTCCTGAATTTATCACAAACTTCCAAATTGCAGTCAGTCATATTTCTGAAGTGTGAGTTCCTTACAGCCTATTTATTTAATATATTTTTTATTTTTTTTACCTTTAAGTAAGCATTAGTTTAAACTTAGTAAAGTTATTGCAGTTTAAGATGCTGAATTCATAATTGACTAGGAGCACTGTAGGAGAAGTCCTCTTTGCTCCTCTTTTACCTCCTCTCTTTAATCATCCTCATTCTGGAAAATTATTGTGACTACCGATGATTCCCTTGATAGTCTTTCAGAAATCAGAACTTGGATCAACTCGTTGATTTAACTTGGTCCAGTATTATTTGATGGTGTGGTGTGTGAATATACACCACTAAAGCCTATGTACCAAGGTCTAGGTACCAAGGCTTTATATGTTACAATAAGTCTTTAATTTCTGCTTATTTTTTATCCTTTAGAGATGCGGTCAAAGAAATCAATCCAATCATAAAATTTTCTGATTACCAACTTGGATTTCATCCCGATGATCCAAACAAAACTTTTAAAAGTCTTGACTTTTCCCCAGAAAACATTTCAGTTATAGATATTGGGTCGTAAGTTACCTTGAAATGAATATATTGTAATTTTATTTTATTTTTTGTTTATTTGAGTTGTCTCATTTAACTTAATATGTATATCTCTAGGATTACATCGAAATGTTCTCATGAAGACGGTGGTATTTGGAACACATGCAAATTTACAATTGTATTCGAAGATCAAAAACAGTATCTCAATTGTCCAGTGAAAAAAACAATTAGCCATACAATATTTCCAAGATATGTAGACTCCATTTTTATCGGTTATCGTGTTGAACTCACATTTTATATTCCTTTAGAAGAAAGTACAGATACAATTAAAAAGCTAAAAACAATTTTCAATGAAGGATTGGTAAATGACGAGATTCTTTTTTCCTCTGATATCAGTTACTCTGTTTGTGGTGCCATTCCATTTGAAATAAAGGTCAATGGTTACAGTCTGGAAAATAGAAATTTAATATTGTTGAAAAAATTTATTGATCCAGACTTTTATAAAACTCTAAATAACCCATACTCATTACGTGCTTTTATGAAGACTGTTGATTTAAAGAATTATTTTAATCCATTAATTGTTAAGCTGGAGAATTTGAATCAAAGCAGATCACAATATGGACAGTATCGTTCGTATGAATCAATTGTTAAATTGATAATAAGACAGACTATGCAAATCATTAAAACGAGTGCTGAGAAAATAAAAGAGTTTGAATGTTTTAAAAGTTTAAGGACCACATTTTTGCAAAGTCTATTGACATCATTTTTGTTAGATCAAATTGAGATGAATAAATTTTCGGATGACTTGACAAATATTATAGAGATTGAAAAACACACTATTATAAATAATAGTATTTGTGCGGACAAACAAATCAAATTTAAAAAGCAATGGAGACTATCAATTAAATTCAAAGTGACATTGTCTGTGTGGCGAGCATTTCAAGGAGTAGAAAAATGTCTGAACAATTATTTTAAAAATCTTCTTATGGATATAAATCGGTTTAGATTGAAGAAAAAGTTTATCGAATTGATGGATGATGAAAAAAATGGGATTTTAGAAAAGTTAACTAAGATCACAACATGCATTGCACAATTACAACAAACCTTACAGCAGACTGTGAAATATGATTTTACTGTAAGTATTTCAGATAACTGTCCTACTTCAGATGTCGTTGTCGAATTGTGGGAAGGTGATGTAATACTTGCTCAACAATACCCATTACTCATACCTCCTGATACTATAAAACCAGTTGAGGTATGTAAAAAATATCCACGGTTATTTAAATTATGTTGGAATGTTTATTTAGACTCAAATAAATTTAATAATATAAATGCATAATCGGTATTTTTTCAGCAGCTTATAGTCAATATGATGAATTTCAATTTGATTAGTTTTCATATTTTATTAATTGTGTTACATTTCTTAGTTACTTATTTACACTTTTTAGGTTGCATTTACTTTCCCAAACAGTCAATTACTAATAGGTTATGTGATATACATATTTTATTTCACCAAAGGTCTACCCCAACGCCGTTAAAATAGATTGGCAAATGGAGAATGACATGTTTGTGACCTCTTATCGCATAGAATATCGAAGTGTTAACAATCAAAGTAGTAGATGGTACAATTTTGAAACTGAAAGCAATCAAAGATGTGCTTTAATTGACAGTTTAGCACCAGGAAAATACATTTTCAGAATTCGAGCTAATTTTTCTGAATATTTTGGTTTGCCAAGTCTGGAGAGTGAGCCTATTTCCACTTCTGGTAAGATGTGCTGACAATGAACCATAGGTATTTATATTTAATAGATTTCTCAAATAGCACAGTTAAACACATTAATAAAATATCGTGGACTGAATAGTGTTTCGTTTATTCAGATATTTCGTGTATAGGTAAATTAAACGATACAAACGAATCTATTTACCTATTAATAGGTAAATAGATTCGTTGGTACCTACATGATCATTATCAAAATGATAAATTGTTTTAATGACTGTTTTAAAATTAGTCTAATTAATTTGTTTGCAATTAAAACAAATTCTTACATTATTTCTAATATAGGAACAACAGAAATTCCATTTTGCACTGTTTGTCATGCTCAAGAGTGTTCGATACTGTTGTTGCCTTGTGCTCACTTATGTTCTTGCAAAGACTGCGCTCCATATTTTAAAAATTGTCCTATATGCCGCCAATTTATCAGAGACAGAATGCGCATTTACCTACCCTGATGAACATTTGCAATACGTTTTTCATAATGATTTTTTGAAATTATTTATGCAGCTGGACAAATTGTTTTCTGTAAAATATATTTTGGTAAGGTGAATGATTTTATAAACCAAATAAACAGAAAAGAAAACAGATTGATTAAATTGATTTATTATGAGACATGTTTCGACTATGCACTTGTCCTTTTCAAGTGAAAGTAAATATTTATAGATATTTACAGATTTAAACAAATTTAAAAATGAAAAAAATGAAAAAATTTAAATCTGTAAGTATTTATTTTTAATTCTGTCTTGAAAAGACTTAGTGCATAGTCGAAATATGTATCACAATAAATATTAAAACTTTGCTTTTATTGTTATTATTACACGTAATTTTTCATGTTTTCATGTTTTCATGTACTTCATATTTTAAGAATCAGTACTTTTACACTATGAAACTGTAATACTTTATTTGATTATTTCTGTTAAAAATAGGAACCTTTATTTTTAAAGTCATTTATTTTTAAGAACATTCAATAAATTGAAATTATCATGAATATATTTGCACTGATACTTAGTCATAGATATCAGGTCATAGATCATTTATCTTTGTAGAATTAATATGTCATTCTGTTTGTTCAATTGGAAATATTTTTACTTTTACAGAAAAAATAAATCGCTGATCCCAATGCGATAACCACAATCAGTCCCACAGACGATAAGATAAACACCAGCTTATGTTTATCAAGAAAAGATAACACTTCTAAAATAAAATATTTACATTACTTGTGACAATTTTAAAAACTTCATTTACAAAAGTAATATTTTAGCACGCATGAACCAAACAATATTTCCTAAATAAATATTCTTATTGAATATTCCCTACCCTATGAAAATACCCTATGGATGACGGTATAGACAAGAAATATGTCTATGTCCACCCCATTTTATAATTTTACATAATTTACCGCCTTGTTCTTCAGATACTTCTCCACCATCAGGTCCTAAAATATATTATTAGTTATCATACCCAATTATTTATCATAATAATTCAACATATACAATTTCATTAAATGCTATAAATTGGTAACTAAGTTTGTGTAAACAAAACTTGATAAATAAAAACTATTCTTAAATGTCATATGTGTTCTAAATTCAAGTGAGTTCTAAATTTAGTGAGAACGGTCAACATTATTAAGTTTGTTTATATATATTGTAGAGAGCGCTGGCCGAATGGTTAGAACGCTTGACCACCAATCCAGGGGTCGAGAGTTCGAATCCCTGCTAGGTACTCTCGGGAATGAAATATTGTATAGCGTTGTATAGAGATTACAATATCTTGACTTTAAGTCACTCTAGCAGTGTGAAGTGGTTAGTTTAACCCTACTGTTAGTAGTATAATACTGCTTTAAGCTAATAATTCTTGAGAATTATATTATCATTATTATTAAGTTTAAATACAAAATAAGCAAACCTTTTTTAATTTCCACCATGGTATCTGTAAAACCATAATAAATATTAGTTGAGCACAGACAAATAATATAAATGTTTTAATAATATTAGTTAAATCAACCCCAGAAATAGACTTAAAAATAACAATGCACCTCTCTTATAAACCATTTTGTGAATTTCTTTGTGAGCCATGTTTAATTTTTTAATATTCTTTATATCATTTTTACATACTTTGCCCAATTTCTAATAATTATGACCTTTTATTTTATCGTTGCTATTTACCTGGTATATCTTTCATTCCTTTTATTTTTACAAACAACTAATTATTTTTCATTTGCATCTGTTGAATGTTTTATAAAATATAGCTTATTTGGATTTGAATTGATTTGTTTTGATTAAAGAATTTGTAAAGAAACAGTTTGAAATTGTAGTTTAATTGATATTTTATTTCTAAATTCCACTGATTCAATGAACACGACATGTGACTACGACAGAAGACTGTTTTGTTATGACATAATTTCTTTATGTAGAATATTACTCGTGGCATCTTGGCAGATAAAACTGAATGGCTGATCTAATAGTTTTGCAACCCAAAGACCTGAACGATCAATAGTTGTGACATATTTATAGGTCTCAGGATCTCCGGGTTCTCCTTCTTTCCAATTTCTGAAAACAAATTAACTGTTTTATTTAAAATGAAGTGATTAATTTCATTACAGTTCCTTACTTTGAATACAAAAACAACATTTTTTGCAGATAATTCGGCTTAAACATATTAAACTTATTCAGTTTTCATAAAGAAATTTTTCTTGAATTTCTACTTACGTGTACAGAAGTTTTCGGTCATACGGGTTAACAAATGTGAACAGATTTCCAGACAAGTATATTCCAATTAACCAGTAATAATCGCCACCTGATATGTTTTTAGCCATTTTCGACAGCCATTCCTGAATAATTGGAATAACTGAATAATAATTGGAAGTAGATTAATATTTCGTGCTTATATTCTTCTCGTTTTAAAATTCTGCTAGGAGAATTTGTGATACATATGTGATACATTGATCACAACATTATATAGATTGTTATCATGGATTAAACAATATCATCAGTTATATAATTTAACTATTTGCTTATTTTTATTCATTCACCCAATAAATAAAATTGAGTAAAAAAATCAGACCACTGCAGTGTTCTAATCCATCCCAAGCATCCTATCACCAAACCAAAAGCTTTTAATCATACAATCTTTTCACCATAGGCAAAACCTAAATGACGTCATATAGCTACCATATTGAAAATCCCTTGAGACTCAGACAAACTCGACAACAAAACGAAACTTTCATTTGTACACACACATCTCACATTCCATAAAAAGTCATTCGTTCTCGTCCCTCTGACCCACCTTGGAAGAACCACGTCATTAAATGAGATTGCTCTTTCCATTCAGGAAATAGTTCCAAGTACAACTCCCTCAATACTAAAGTTACTAACCTCATCAATTGACCAAGCGCAATCTAGTGTCCGTCTCCCTCAATCCCAAACAAGAATGGTCCAGAATCAATACCATCCTAAACAATAAGAAGAAATCTAATCCCTCCAGTCCCTTTCATGCAAACAAGCTTAAAGAAATGTTTGCCTCATCAATGTTCAATTAATCTCTCAACAATGAACCGGCTAGCATTCTGTTCGACTACGACTCTCTCCCTAGTTGTCACAACATAAAATTCAACATCGATGAAGTCAGAACTGCTTTAAGAAAGCTCAAGAACAAAAGCCCTGGCATTGACAGCGTCCCAGTCTGGGTCTCTCGGGATATCAGTATCGTCCCTGGCACTTCCCTAAAATCACTGACTTTAGAACGATGTCTCTACAAATTCTAATAAGTAAAATTCTGGAAAAGTTTTATTCTCAAAGTTTATTCTTTATTCCTCACATTGTCCCGAATATGCAAAGAGACCAGTTTGCATTCGTCCCACAGAACGATTCTGACACCACCAAAGCTCTGATCTGCATAAATCAAGACACTCTCTAATTTCTCGATCTTAAAAGTGGAAGCGTCCGTATCCGAATGATCGACTTTTCAAAGGCTTTTGACAAAATTTCATTCCACACTGTCCTCAATTCTCTCGCCGCCCTTGAATCAACCAAACAACTCATCAGATGGATCCACAGCTTTTCAGCGACAGATACTAACGCGTCACTCTCAAAATGGAGTCCTCTGCATGGCTTCCTGTTAACAGCGGCGTCCCTCAAGGTAGTATAATTGTGCCCTTCTGCTTTGTCTGCATTACCAATAGCCTTAAACCAATCTACAACAACACAATAATTACTAAATATGCAGACGACATCACTCTATCTCTCTTCGACAACCTCAACCTTCGAAATTAATTTAACAACTATGCAACTGGGCCGCCCAAAACAACTCTCTCAAAATAAACCTCAAAAAAAACAAGAAAGAGGTTCACAAAACTAAGAAGAATTTGCTGACCCACAATCTCACCATTCTGAAAGCTTTTGTAGCCGATTGTTTGTTGCTTGGCATAACTGTCGTATCTACTTTCCGCTGGATAACACACATCGATCAAATCCTCACCAAAGCCTCCCAACGAATTTTCCAACTGAAGGTGCTAAAATCCACTGGCCTGCCTAGTGACAAGCTGTGGATGTTCTACAACGCTATGATCAGTACGCCATTTCGTCTTTCTGCAACCTACCAGCTTCTCAATTTAAGCGTTTCCACTGTATTGAGCACAGAAAAGAACTGAGCTCCTCTTATCATCGACCTATCTACCTTCTCTGACAACCACTGCAGACGTATCACTTCATCCCTGCAGCCAGGCGACCTCACCACTTCACAACTCATGCATCACTTTCTGTTCAATCAAAAAAAACCTCTTTACTAAAATATTTTCATGTTTCATAAACATACATAGTTATGTTTTACAAGTCATTTCTGTAATTCTGTAATTAATATATGTTTAATAAGTATCAATGTTTAACATTTAATTAATAATCTGTTACTATGCATCATCACCGATCACGTTTGTGATACAAATATAGCTATTATTATTATTATTATTAACTCACGTTATGTTTTTTATGGAGAATAGTTGTTAGGATCATATTTTTTGAATAGCAAATAGCATCAGCATATTGATAAGATAGTTCTTTACCAAAGAATATATGCCGAATATTTCTATAAACTGAATATTTCAGAAAATTAGTATGTACTAATATATATGTTGAGCTTATCATAGAAAAAAGATTTGAAGTAAAATTAAAAATTAGTGTTATAATTCGCAAAATCTAAAAATAGACTCTTTTTTAACTAACATATATGTACATTTGTAAATAATAATAAAAGTATTAAATTAAAATCTATGAGTAAAGACATATATTATGTAATATCTGATTGCTAATGTTTTCGAAGATTTGATGATGTTATTCTGTATAGAAAAGTGCTTGCGATTCTAAATCCATATTCTGAGATATTTTGAGAGTATGTGATTACCTGTCTCTACTTCAAATGGTTTTGGAAATATTTCTTCTAAAATATTAAAAAAATGTAACTTTTTTATATCAATGATATTATTCCAAATTACATTGTAGGTTGTAAGTTGACACACTAACAGCCCTTATAATAGTTATATATGTATAAGTTATAAAGGTGGTGTAAATAAAACTTAAATGCTATAATAATTAAAATATCAAGAATGATTTTGATAAACTCTCTCATTAAGTATTATTTACCATACATCTTTATTATATCATACAGTCATGTTATGTTAAACTATAAATATGTATAAATATTAATACTAAGAATATCAATTTTTTGAGATATTAACCTGAATATCCAAACACTTCTAATTCACAAAGAGATAAAATTCCACTTTTGTACAGCTGTACTTTAACATATCGGCCAGTATTCTTGCAATCCAAATGAATGACATCGCCAATCCATGATCTACCTGGATACTCAGCACAAAGTACATATTGACCATCTGATACGTTGCTAATCTGTAATACAACGTTAAAAATCTGAAATTTGCTAAAATAAGGTATTTTAAATAATAAACAAGAAAAGACACAGAAAATATCTAAATATTGGAATTATTAAAATTTGGCAAGTAAGTCTTTTCATCGAATCGATGAAGTTTGTAAAGTGAGATTAAAATCTAGTCTGAATTATATTTGAAACCAAATCATAATACATTTTGTTTTACCTATATAAATCTGATTATGACATAAAATTAAATTAAATATTTCAAAAGTGTTTTTGCTTACGTATACAGCAAAGTCTGATAACATTTTTTTTCTGTAATTGTTTGTGTAGATAACCACATCAGTGACTTCATAAATTGATTCCAAATCTACCTGCCACCAGTTCTCATCGAGTGAATTTGAAGATTCGCTACAAGGATGATATTCAGTATCCCCAGTAAAAACTCCATCGACAGCATATGATGAATGTGTGGATTCCTCATTCTCAAATTGAGATGTTGTTTTCTTATGAGAAAGTTGTTTTTTGTTGTTTTCTAAAGATCGGTATAAAGTAAAAGAATAAAACATTTTCCATTTAAATATTTAAATACGCACTTTGACAATACAATGGTATAGTTAATGAACATGTTGTCAAGAGATAATTCGTTTCGATAACATGAACGAATTTTCAAAAGCGTCAATGGGCTTGTCAATTGTCATGTCATTGTCAATTGTGTCCGTAGCTTCAGTGCTGCCTGTGACAGAGCTTTTCCGGTTGGACACTATCATGAGAGTTATGTGACAGAGCTCTCCCTGTTGGACACTATCATGAGAGTCATGTGACAGAGCTCTCCCTGTTGGACACTATCATGAGAGTCATGTGACAGAGCTCTCCCTGTGGGACACTATCATGAGAGTCATGTGACAGAGCACCAATGAAACTACGACTGTCTGTTGTCACTATGATGTGCTTTCCGGTGCTGACTCAAAATGGTATTTGACTGCCTTCCCAGTAGAGCTGCCACTCTCTGAAGATACCATGGCTCTTGTGTCCGTAACTTCAGTGACAGAGCTCTCCTATTTAATTCATATTAGCTTACTAGTTGGTGTGTGACATACGACGTATGAGGTAGTCGTATCGCATGCTGATGTTTTCCATGTTTCCTCTTCTTCCAAAGAAATACAACTGAACTTATACGTGGGTTCCATTCTCATCCAGTTTCTGTAATGTTTATAGAATGTACATTTGCATGCAGAGATGTATTTATTAATTATAAAGAATAGAATAATGAAAATAAAATTAATTAACATTTCAAATGTTTAATTTAAGACAACCCCAATAGAATTTATAACAGTAAGTTGTTCAAAAATAATCCTCAAATAGATGATTATAAATGAATATAACATTATAGTAATCTATATATTACGTGTAAGATAAAGTTGTATCATCGTGATTTTTAAATCTCCTCGATCCCTTCATATCATTTGCACCCAACCACCAAGAAAATTTGTTACTAATTCCATAAACCATTTCAGTTAACCATTTCTAAAGTAGGAATTAAGGTAATGTGCTGCAATAAGAATAAATACACAATAACAATATGTCATAAAATAATTTTAAATCGATTAAGGAAACCCAATAGAGAAGTAGTATTTAGATACATATTGTCTTTGTTAATATAAAATATATAGCACTTTTATTTATACTATATTCTTTTAGAATATAGAATTTTTGCATTTAGAAAAACGCAATATTTAATTTGAAATATTTTACATTTGTATATATAAAAAATTTAAATGAATAGATTCTGAATAACATAATATAATTAATTATATGTAAATATGAGTAAACATTTGTATAATTTTATTTACGTTATGCTCAACATCATACACACGAGGTAGGACCATACTATGAGATTGACAATATTTGCTGGCACCGTAATAATTCATGCCGTATTTAATGAAAAAGTGAGAAATGTTCTTGTAAGCTGAAATTAAGAATGGAACAATAACAATTTATTTACAATATGTTATAGTTACATACATGATAACATGTATAATTATATCTTTAAGATAAAAATATAACATTGAACATCAATTTATTTTCTTATATTTGTAGCAGAGCTTACTTTTTTCATAGGTGATCAGCTTATTATCTGAAAAATAACTTCGTCATGTTATTTTCATTAAACATTCAATACATTTGTGCAAACAAATTATATTCTAACATTTCTATCGGACTGATTTTTATTAAGTAGTGAATTAATGCAATATATTTGAAACACATTATGTAACAAACTTTACAATTTGATTTAATGATAATTCAATAAAATATTGTGAATACTCACAGTTAACTTCAGAAGCATTCTTAATGATTTCTAAAATTTCAAAAATAATCATCAATCTATCCAAGTGTTTGTGAACTCTGGGCATTTGGGAAAGCATAATTATAGAATTTTCGAATAAAAGGAAGCGCCTAACTAACTAACTATTGTTAAGGATGTTTATGAATTAAAAATTAAAAAATTCATTTTTTCAAACCTGAATTCTTATCAATAAATAGTTCTTGACAAATGAAATATCTATTAGTAAAACAATGATCCGTTTTCCAGTATCCGAATTTATCAACTATTGTGACGCATTGGTTTTCTTTCTGGTCAAACAATTCACTGCTGCTCCATCGCCTAAAAGACATTCAAATTCAAAAGAATATTCACAGTATTCTTAATTAAAAGGGCATTATTAGTGCTGAACGAACTTAAAAAGGCGTTGCTAGGCAATAGTGGATTTCCTAGCAACCGGACACAAAAATGGACAACGGATTTCTAATTCCCGTCGCGAGTACAAAATTTCATGAAATTCGGTTAAGGTTAAAAGGGCAGCTTTACAGGTAGCTGAAGATGAAGATGAAGAAGAATAATGACGAAACAATGCGATTTTAGCCCGGCCATAGATCGTAATGTAGTTGATCGATCTTAATGAAACTTTGTCCATGGCTTAGTGTCAGACAAGACTCTTTGTATACAAAATTTCGAATCATTTGTTTTAGAGGGGGTCTCTCTAGAGAGATATGAAAAATCGCCCATTTTCAATCAACCTATTATATATAGCATGGCTGTAGGCCATTATGAACTAACTGGAGCCTATTGCCATAGGCTTAGATTGGAATTTAATTAACAGTAGGACTGTTTAACTTTTCATTCAATAAACAGAATTTGAACCAGGGCAAAAGCATGTTTGAAATTTTAAAGCAATTAAAGATACGGTATATATTTACTCTGTTTCAAGTCTTGTTCCATCGATGTTCAGAAATATGCTTATAAGAAGTTTGTTGTTCACACCAATTAACCAAGGCATTTGTGAAATTTTGAAAGCTATATCAGCTAGCCAGGACTAAAATTGTTAATGTAAAATTACTATATATAAGGTATAAATATTACAACAAATATTGTCAAATTTTGTTTTATTGAATTATTAGAAAATGATTTTGTTCTTGATTCTTGAAAAAATTCTTGAAAGACATCTTATCTTTGTTAACTTCAAATATTCATTGAAGTTAACAAAGACAAGATGTCTTTCAAGAATTTTTATTATTTTGACCTTGCAATATGATTATCATGCTGAGTTTAACTAAATATTGTTCCATTAAAAATGTTATCATATTCAGTAATTATATAGAAATTAAATTCAAAATGACAGGTCAAACGAGAGTAACATTATCCGACACAATACCATCCGACACGTTTATTTTTGATAAAGACCTATCCCACAGAGTTATGCCATACATCGATATGTTTGTCTAGTCAACGGTACCAAAGCCGACCCTATCAGATCCTCTCTGTACCTTCATGGCCCAAAATAGTCATAAAATACACTAAAATTAACCACCCGACACGTTTATTTTTGATAAAGACATATCCCACAGAGTTGTGTCATACATCAATATGTTCGTCTAGTCAAACTCT
>JAYMFX010221900.1:0-10642 GCA_036784945.1 Monocelis spectator | reverse complement strand
AGATTGGTATTTCTAGACAGAACCATAGAGATTAATATTTCTAGACAGAGCCATAGAGATTGATATTTCTAGACAGAACCATAGAGATTAATATTTCTAGACAAAACCATAGAGATTGATATTTCTAGACAGAACCATAGAGATTGGTATTTCTAGACAGAACCATAGAGATTGGTAATTCTAGACAGAGCCATAGAGATTGATATTTCTAGACAGAGCCATAGAGATTGGTATTTCTAGACAGAACCATAGAGATTGGTATTTCTAGACAGAACCATAGAGATTGGTATTTCTAGACAGAACCATAGATATACAATAAATGTATGTTACAATTGTCTTGTTTAGAATATTCTATCAAGCAACAGTATGATCTCGTATATAGGAATTGTCGGATTGATTGGCCATGATTCTGATACATTAATCCCTTATTGAGGGGAATACAATACATTATTAGGGGGAAAATTTGTATTTCAACTTTGTTTAGAAACTATAGCAAACAGTTTTATTACCTACCTTAGTGTTTGGTCCAACATAGCCACAAGCAAGACGTTCCCCTTGGCACCACATATCCCCAAACTGACCTCTAAATTGTAGAAACAGTTTTTACACTTTATTTCAATTATTTCAATTATGTAAAACATTACAAATTATTTTCTAACTTCATGACATTCCGTGAATATTCCAATTTCTTATTCATATGAACAACTGTATTTTTCTAAAAAAGAAAAAAACAATAAAAAATTTCACAAGCGTTATTTCAGAAAAGTTTAATCATTTATTTATTTAATTTTACCAAACTTGAAGAAAATCGATAGAAATCGCTTCTGCTAAAATATTGATCTTTGAAAATAATTTCTAGGGTATCCAGAGTGACAGTCTGAAATAATAATGAGCTTGCATAATAATTCTATGTAAGCATAAAATCTTATGTCTGCTTGAAAATGAATCTTTAAAAATATTACCTCTTTTGACACAGTTCTCACAATCACATCCTTGAATTGGCGAAGTTTAAATGTACCAGCAATTGTAGTTTCAACACTAATGGCATCTGGCATATAAGCAAATGAAAAAATCAAACAGATAATTATTTAAAATAAGTATTCAAAATAAATTCTTATAAAAGGAAATATAAAATATCATTTTATTTAAGCATCAAAACAATAGAACTTACTGTTTTGAGTAAAATCATCTCTTAATTCTCTCACAAGAAGTAAAACATGATGTTTATCTTCAGGATGAAATATTTCAATCAATGTTCCAGGCAATAATTCTTTCCAAGTGGAAGAATTAATTAGGATGTCAGCATCTAAAGAAAAATTCAAGATTGAAATAAATTAGATGTTCATCAAATTTAAGTAATTTATAAATTGGATAAAAAAAGCTAAATAAATAAACATAAGAAGTCTTGGCAAGAGAATCTTTCACTGAATTGTGGTCAAAATGGAGACATTGTATATTAAAAGATGTATTAAAACTAAATGATGTCATAAATAAAAAATTGTTGGCTTAAATAGTGAAGGAATGTTTAGTATCTAGGCTTTATTTTAATCTTAGTTTTCATGATTGGCAGTCACTATGCAGTCCTACAATTTGATAGTTATCATGCGTTTCATGATATGGATTAAATGGGTCAACAACAATTTTTTTATATTGTTGCACATACAATATTTGTTGTTTCAAAGTAAAACTCACAGTTTATTTGTTTTAACTAATATATTTTAGCTAATCTGCTGACTCTCCTTAAAGTATGAAAAAGCAACATATCACAATTAAACTATTACCTACCTTATCTATATAAATTGATATCTTACATATTAATAAAATGATGATAATGACAATTATTTATTAAAAATTTATTCGCAACAAAACATTTTCATTAGCTGAATACTCATGTTGCCATTTTGACTGCTGTTTTACTTTGAAATAACAAATATAGCTGATCATCATTTTCTTTCATTCTGTTCCTGATTTTTACTTATGAATAAATAAACATATTTGTGATAAATTTAATTCAATCAACTAATTTATTAAATCATATGCACAAAATATAAGGTTAGAAAGATGTCATTTGGATATATTTATTCATCCTTTTATTTGCCAATCGATTCATAGAAGGTTTTATATAGAATTTTTATGGATCTATACACTTGAATGAATAAGAACTTGTGTTATTAATTTTGGAGCCCAGTTACTAACTTCCCAGGAATTAGCTAATTATTTTTACAAATTTACCTAAACTATATATTCACTTATGAATCTCTGATTGTGGGGTATAATTTATAGCTAATCTGATAAGGAGGTTATAATGAGTTGGTAATTGGACAAGACAAAATTGTCAACATTTGCTCAATGACAAAAATATTATTTCATTACCCTATTGGTCCCATTATAAGACTAAGTTGGTAATTGGTAATTTGAAGAAAAACATCAAATCAGCTGTTTTGTTTGCATAACTTAAAAGGAAATCTGATGTTTTGATTCATTTATCTCCTTAGTTTATAATCAAAATATTTTTTAACATACTAAATTTAAAAAATAAACTATATTACCCTTTCCAGTCTTTAAATCCTTATTATTGTGAAAAACTAATTTTAATTTGCATTGAGATTGTATTGTTGTATGAATCATTTATAATTATAGCAAATCTAGAAGAATATTTAACACATTTAATAAAATTTGGAAACGTAAAAATAATGACGAAATTTTAAATATATATTTTTAGAAGATGCCGTTTATTTCTAAAAATATCAATCCGCATCTTTTACAATTTCTTTTAAGTATGTTATTGTACAAAATTTAGTAATATACTATAAAAAATATATCATTTTACATTCCAAATCTTACACCACGCACGTTATATTTTTATATTATTCATTTAATTTAGTAATATAATTTTTTAAAATATATATCATTAGAAAACACCATTTAATTGTGATGTATCTTATTTGTTTTCATGGGTCAGGTTTAAAAAAGACTAAACAGTGATATAGGGAATGTGATTTATCGTATTTTCAATATTTAATCAAATTAATCAATATAGAAACGTAAGTTTTTCCATTATTCTCAAACTTTCATTATGTTTAATTTAAACATTATTAGTAGATTATTGGTAAATTTTCTGTATAATTTTCTTATACATTTAACCAACTCACTGTTCTAGCTGCTTTAAATGCATATCCCTTACTTAACTTGAAAGACTGCATATTCTTGAGGATAATTTAAATCAATGATATAATCAGTAGATATCAGAACAGATAAAGAGTTTGGTGTTTACATTACAGTGTTGACTTTTCCCCTATATTTGATGCAACTCTGAAGTAGTTTTTAAGAAGGTTTATAACATAATTTTAATAAACTGAAATGTTGTCATGCCACCTCTTCAGCTAGCAAACAACAGCATATCTAATTGCAACATCAAAATTAAATACCTAATTTGAAATACATTGAAATTGATGATAAATTATCTGTTATTGAAACTGAAGATAATCCAGGTAGGTATTATTACTAATATATAAATGAGAAAAATAATTTAATATGCAATTAGATATATTTATAATTGTCTAAGAACATCAAATAATGGTTAGTATATTAACCATTATCAATATAGGATTTTTTATATAGTTATTATAAAAGGAAATAAGTGTTTGATAAAGGAACCTGTCTATATGAATTAAGTATCTAAACATTCAACTATTTAGTGTCAGAATACTGGATTATCGTTCACAATTCACATATTTTTATTAATTAATTATAATCAATCAATATTATAATTTGGAAAACTGTTTGTAGGTATATTGGATTTTTTTAAATTTTCTATAATGATAAAATAAAATATTCATCCATAACCATTAACCACTTCTATAAAATCATTTCACTCAAAAGTGCATTATTACAATTCCTGTGTAATTTATGCCAAAATTTATTTTATACACATATGTATATCTGTATACAGGGGCATGTACAGGGGAGGTCAGGGCACGTCTGGCACGTGCCCCCCCCCCCTAAAATTTATAGACTATTGCCCTTCTGTGATCCTTCAAAAACAGATTTTAGATGCCTTCATATACATTTTGGAAAGTAAAATGTTAAAATCCTACCTTTTCAAAATGAGCACCCCCCCTAACATCGAACACTGTATATGCCCCTGGTATACCTGGTTTAAATTCTAAGAATTCAATTTACAATTTATCATGCATTCATATATATTCATAGCCATAGTCGCATAAATATTTTTAATTTGTTTAAAAGTAAAAACAATATATGAGAATAATTATGCATGAATGATTTTACAAGTTTAACCACATGAATGCGGCAAAATCAATAAACTGTGCTACCACTGCAGGTAATCACACCTCTATAGGCAGGCAGTTTATTTGGAGCTAGCCATGCATGAGAGTTACTGTTAGGTAGACTCAACCAATATGCACGGTAAACATTTCATATGCATCGCATGCATGGGGTTATCTGAAAATAATTTTGACCTAAGTTTGACTCTGGAAAACATCATTGCTAGGTGTTTTCCAGTCTACTTATATCCTCTTATGAAATCAGTATAATATGACTTTAGTTCACATTGTCTAGATGGTCTATAAAATTGAAATATACTCTCTTTCTCTCTCAGTTATTAATGCTGATATGATAAAAGTATACTGATGTCATCTCCAAATGGTGATGATTGCTTTGGTCAGCTGTCTCTCTGTATACTAGCCAGTCAGTCATTCTATAATTAAAGAAAAATCATAAATATCAAATTGAATATATATGAACAACAGGTACTGAGCCATATACATTCAAAAAGAATAACAAATAATCCCTGATTTAAAAAAACAATCAACTTGAATACCTGCATACTAACAACCAACAAAGTAAAAACTTGAATGAAACTCATATACATAATTAATCAGTGAAATATTATAGCTAATTCAATGTATGTAATCCTAAACAATTTCTAATTTCTGCTCCATTGTAATAAATGCTTCATAATGCCCCTGAGCGACCTCCTCAGAGTGCTAAATCAATTCACTTGCCACTTTGCCCAAGTCAGGGTGTTTAGCTCTAATCAATGTGCAAGCATTTTTTCTCAAGATACATGGACCTATTTCCTTCTCTAAGAATTCTTCGGAAAAAGAAAAAATAATTTTACTCAGATATGATGTTGAGGTGTATCATATTTCAGCATTTGTTTTTGGTTGAAAATTACAAAAACATAATCATACCACAAAACAGGCCTATAATTTCGGACTTATGCTCCACTTCAGGGAGACTTGAAAATACACAATTGTCAAACAAAGATGCGCTATCGATATGCTTCACTAATAAATTCAAATATGGTGTTATTCTCAATGGCATTTCAAGCATGCACAGAAACAAGAGTCTTTTCTTGAAGTAGCAAAATTCACGACAAGATTTGGCCGATATTGCTGTTGAATTAGTAGTGGCGGCATCAGAATAAAACGGCAGTAACTGCAGTCTTACGAGTTAATTCTTTCTTCAAGTTAGTGTAGAGACTCTTAACCTCTTCAATATTAGTAGCATTCAATATTTGCTCACGTATCAATGGTTTTTGAGCTGCAGTATATTTACGCACATCTTTCTTGGCACTTCCTTTCATTAAATGATAGTGCTCATCCGCTCAAGAGTTAGTGGGTAGAAAAGATTAGTCACTTCAGTTTAGCTGTTAAATCTTTCCACAATAGATTTTGGAGGAAAGAGATACACTTTTGAAAGTTAAATCTATCTCTATCACTCTCTTCTTTTCGAGTTCCACCTTCGAGATCATATTCATGCTCTTGAAGACCTGCCAGCTGTAAATTTAATATCTCTATTGAAGAAGACAATATTCTTGGTCGTTTAGGTAACAACAATTCCGGCTCAATTTGTCCCTGATCCTCCTTGTAAAGAGCGCTGTTATTAGAGATAACGCTTGATGTATTATCATCGCTTGATGATTCTTCAGTTATAGTCATTTTTCTCTTTAAATGAATAAGCAATTGAGGAATCCATTGAGTTCCAACATCCCTCGTTTCTACTTTCATAGTTTGTGCTTATGAAGACACTACTTTCCTATTGCTACTGTTGTTGCGGCCTTTGCATTTCGATAAATGTTTTTGTAAAACGTGCAAACACTCACCACCACAGCCATCGCATTTAGCAGTCTCTATTGGCTTGCACTTCCAATCGCATAATTTCATCTCCATCAAAATATCTGGCTGACACAGTTTTAAATGCTTCAAGACATTATCATCGTGGCCTTCATAGTCGCAATAGAAACACTTTCGTTGCGCACGCTTCTGAAATAGGACAAAAATACATACACCATTGTATAATAAGAATATATTTGAATGAAACCTAATTCATTAATGCAATGAAACAATACTCGATAGGTCTGAGTTACCAGATTGCTTAGGACCGATTGTCCTTGTTTGGTCATTAATTCTTTGGAATGAAGTTTAGGGAGCTGTAATATAAATTATCATACTTTATGAAATGAACATGAGAACTGTTTCATAATTCGAATTTTGGTTAAAGGAAGATATTCTTGGGTTTTGTCTGTGCTGGCTGTTAAGTTGATTAGCTGAAAATAAGGAAAAACATAATTAAGTTTTAAGATAATGAATTTAAAAACGCTAAATATATTTTAAAAACACTATACTTCATATTCTCTGTCCAAGGCTGATGGTTTTGTCCTGGTGTAAGATTCTTTAATTACCTAGCTAAAAATAAGGTAAAATAAATAAATAAAAACTTACTCATCAAAATTAGCGGCCATGTTTTTAAAATGTTTCAACGAATAATTAATTTAAAAAAAAACTCAAAATTAAAATTTTCAAAAAATTTGTCTGGAGCTTTAAGAAGATTTGAAGCCACAATTTTTCGAAAAGTGACTTCTCTCCGACAGTTTTCACTTACATATTATACTAATATTTTACTCAATTCTGATTGGATGCCGGGGGAGTGTGTGCTGAGGAACCAGTAGACCTTACTACTCACGTCTACATTGGGTAAGGTTGATGGTTTGGGTCTGGTGATTGATTCGGTGAGGAAGGCACAAAGGTGTTGAATGAGCATTCGTTACATCCAATCCCTGAGATGAGTAAACCATACTTGAAATATTGGAATAGTTTCAAAAATTGTAGTGAGGAAAATAAACTTACTGCGTTGAAGTCCATTTCAACGAACGTATTATTTTTTTCAAGATTTTCATCGATGCTTTCTTTGCATTACTCTTTTTATGATTCATGAATTTAATGTCAATAATATACTTTCCAATTGCCTGTTGCGATTAATTTTCCTTCTAAAAATGCATTGTTCTCTTTTATATAATGATAATAATAAAATGGTTTTATTGTATGAGAGTTTGAATGGTACATTAAAAATCGGTACATAAAGAGACATAAAACAATTAAAACAGTTAAAAACAAATACATTAAATGATCAAATAATTATGCAAATGTTAAAAAAAAATAAAAAGTAAACGGACCTAAAAAGTTAGCTACGAATTATTTATAGTAAAAGTCACAAATTACTTTACACAATTTAGAGACTGTTAAGTGAGAAAGGCAATTGCCACCAATTATATGAAATGACGAATAATATATTTCTAAATGGTCAACAGGTATCAATACAATGATAACGTCCAATTCCTGAATTATCAATAAGACTCAATAAAGAATACTTATTCGATCACAAGATCAACACAAAACTATAGTCCAAAAGCATAAAATAAAAAGTTCACATAGCACACTGTTTCGACTCGTGCTTGTTCGAATTTTTCGCCGATTAATGGCTTCCAATTAATCTTTAATGATCAATTTAAACAAAAACACAACTATTGTTCTGATATTAAATAGTGAGGGTTTTCAGACATAGAGAATCTTAAAGAACTCATAAAATGAACCACCACAATTTGGATAATGTCCTGGAATCCCCCAGCCAATCAGAGATGAGGTCACGTGCTCTCCAAGCCCCAACTAGTCCTGAAGCAGGATCGCCCACAGGGCGGAGGACTTGGATAATAATAATAATTTACAATAACTATCATTGCTAAGTATAGTTTAGCACTGCTATTATAATACATATTCCGGCCGTTAGATTCGGGAATTCTGGTAAACAGTTAATAGGGCCGATTAAATTAGGCCCTATAAACTTTTACGTAGTTTTTGAATGTCTAGCGCCCAGAATATGAGTAAATTATATAGACAATAATTATGTTGTTCACGGTTAATTATTGATAATATATACCACAGACTTTAGATGGATCTTAAAAATACCGCCCTAACTATACAAAGGGTAGGCTTTGTTGAAGGCAGTCTTTACAAACTTTAAACACAAATGTTTGCTAATTACTTGTTTGTGTTATGATATATTATTAGTATATCTTTATTATTTAAATACTGTTTTTAGATTTCAAGATGCTGCGCTTTGTGAGACCCTTTCTGATGATGAATTCTTCTATTCAACAATCCTGTTATGTGCCGTGTTTAAGTTATATGTCAAAATCCAATTTTAACATTGAAAATAAAGAATCACATCAAATCCACGGGTCGTCTATCTTATCCACGGAACACATTCAATCCAGTGAACTCTTAGGTTTTAAGAGATACTCCGTCTGGTCGCGAATGGTCGATACATTGAAAAAATCTTTCATACCTAAAAACCATTTTGATCAAGGCTTGTTGATGCAAAGTGCCAACATTCTCTACGTTATTTGCGCTGAGTATCCAGAATTTGAGAAGTTTGTCAAGACTCTGGAATTGCCTGACACGCTGCATAGTTGGTTTTGTATTACCACTATTCATATGTGGCTGTGTTGCTTTCGATTAAGGAATGAGGGCGAAGATTTTAAGATTTTTCATCAAAAAATGTTCGATGTCATGGCGGACGATTTAACTGAGCGTATTAAAAGTTTTCCGGGTATCGGTTTGAAAAGAAGAAAGTATGAGAAGTTTTTAACTGGCATGTATTTCATGTTTTTCATTCAAATGGATATCGCTATAATGTCTGGGCGAGATGATGTTATGGCTGAATTAATTTGGAATCTGATTTATCAACAGAACAAAAGTACTAAGCCAGAAAATCTTGAAATTTTAATTCGTTATATTTATTGTCAGCTGCAACATTTAGAAACCTTTTCTACTGAAGATATTCTGTGTAAAGGCGTTGTGTCATTCACACCATTAGAAACTCTCACACATAACGAGGAATTTTCTCAGAAAAGATTGAAAGTATCTCTTCAGGATATATTTGATAAATAGATTTGATTGTGTACTTAGTCTATTCATTATTAATATTTAGAATTTTATAATCTTCATTCATTTAAATGTCATAAACTTCCATAGATTGTTAATTATCATTAAATCTGGAATGTAAAATTAGAAATGTTAGGTCGTTTAATCCGGAATGCTAAATTTCAAATGTTAGCTTAATCCGGAATGCTAAATTTCAAATGTTAGCTTAATCCGGAATGCTACATTTCAAATGTTAGCTTAATTCTGAATGCTAAGTTTGAAATGTTAGCTTAATTCTGAATGCTAAATTTCAAATGTTAGCTTAATTTGGAATGCTAAATTTCAAATGTTAGCTTAATTTGGAATGCTAAATTTCAAATGTTAGCTTAATTCGGAATGCTACATTTGAAATGTTAGCTTATCGGGAATGCTAAGTTTTAAATGTTGGCTCAGTTTGGCTACATCTGGAGAGATGTTAGTTTAATCCAGAATGTTAAATTTAAAATGTTCGCTCATTTTAACTTACTTCCCATATTTGCAAGTTAGCTAGAAAAGATTAAATTGTAACATTTGAAAATTGCATTTATTCGGTCCTCCGGAATTCTTTTTTAATCAAATTTGACTATTACATATGTATATATTCTACCGTCTTCAATCAAGTCAAAAGCTTAAATTTTATTTCTAATTTTGGTACTCCATTAATTAGATATCTATGTTTGCGCATGCTGTTGTGATTTTTAGGTTTAACTACAGACTATCAAGAAAAACATGATTTCTATGCTTGTCTATGCCTATCTATCTATGTAATAATTTTCAAGATACGAGTGTTGTTAGCATTTTAATTTTTCTTTTATTCTACATATTTTTTAATGTAGATTTTTTGAGAATTTTCTGTAAAATAAATGTTTACTTTTTAAAAAGTTTGTTCTCACTATTAGGCATGCCACTTTTAAAAAACCATACCTTGAATTGTGTGTATAAAGTTTACCCGCATGGCTGAAAGTTTTACATAATCAAAATAGAAAACTGTTCGAATTAGTAACAAACTTTCAAAGAAAGTTATTATCTTTTGGTAGATTGTATAGATACGGAAACCACTATCTTAAGATATATTTTATCACAATGCATCATAAATCCTTGTATTCCATCTTATGGTTTTTTAGGGTTAATTTAATTTGTAGTATTCGATATAAATGGATTGGAATCCGCGGAAATTTTGTTATTCTAAAAAAAACTACATGTCAAAATAAAAGAGTGACTACCTATATTATATACATGTACGTGTAACCATAGAGTAACCACTCTTGCTAGTAAATATTTGTATATCGATTTATGACTCTACCAAGCGGCAGAAAATCCTATCTCCACCATTATAAATTGGTGAAGTTCAAGATGTCATAGTGATGACGAAACTC
>JAYMFX010221889.1:0-10644 GCA_036784945.1 Monocelis spectator | reverse complement strand
AATGTAGCAAGCTGGCGGGGATTGAATATGAAGTAAGACATGATGAATGTAGCAAGCTGGCGGGGATTGAATATGAAGTAAGACATGATCGCTAATATTATACTCTGAAAGATTTCATCATGAGAGAAAGTGGTACCAACATCAGGATAGAAATACACCAGTCATAGAAAATGAGAAAATGAAGCTCCTTTGGGACTTGAGTGTCCAACAGATCACCGAATAGAGCTATTCAGACATTCTGGGCCAGAGAAATTAAGAAGAGTTGGAAACTGAAGACAGATAAAGTCGAAACACTTGGAACAACACCAAAGAAGCTAAGAAAATGGGTCGAAACGCTAGGAAAAGACATCTCAATAGGACTTATCCAGAAGGTAGCACTATTAGGATCAGCAAGGATCAATCAATCAATACCCAACTGACTTTGGCATCGGGAAGATGCCCCCGTCTGATTGGAAGACACAACCAACGGGACACCAAGTTGAAAGGGAATTTATTTAGCTATAATGTCTGTTAAAATTTACCTTTCGTTATGAGATTGAAAGCAGTAAGATATTTTCTCTCCCAATTCCAGATGACCAACTCATCCATACTGAATGAAATGGATTTGTTGAGTGAATCTTTCATTATCGTATTACCAATAGTGAATGTATCAGTATTTGATTGGATGGAGGTCAGAGATGGGAACAGATCAGGGTTCAATAATTCCTCTCCGGGATATTCCATTCCATCCATCCATACTGCGCTTCCATTTACTGCTTCACTTGCCAGAGATATTTCAATGAAATGCCACTTAAAGCTTTGAACTACTGCTTGTCCTAGCTGAAATGCACGAATTCTCTTAGATAAACTCTGTCTTAAGAGGAGAGTCTTTGATTCCGGCAGCAAATAGAGGTGGATCCCATACAAACCACTCGACAATATTTGAAACATTGCTGTTCTACTGAATTCGCTGATACTCAAAGATTCATTCTGAAAATTCAATTTAAACCAAAACGATAGTGTCAGGCCGTGAATGAATTTGTCTGACATTCTGATACAATCCAAGATATTGTTCGTATTCCCCAATTCAATGTAATTTGAATCTCCAAGTGGAAATTCTAGACCCGTGTCAAGACGCCCAGGAACAACTTTGACAAGGCCGTGAACACTTTGAGAGACTTTTATTTGTGATTTCTGAAGATAAGGTGATATCATTAGTCCTGTATTGTCAAGAGGAAGTTCAAATCGAATTGGATTATCTAAAAACAATTTCATGATTATTAACTCGTATGAAAGTAAAATTTATATCTCAACCATATGTTATCTCAACCATATCGATGGCTCTTAATAAGGAAGAAACGAATATCAATGGCTCTTAATAAGGAAGAAACGGATATCGATGGCTCTTAATAAGGAAGAAACGGATATCAATGTTTTGTTCATAATTCTTTTACTGAAAGAACTTACTTACTTACGTAATTTGTGAGTTGATCTAAAGATACTTTATATAATGCTTAGACGTTTTTTATATAAGGTTATTACTTAGCAATTGATTTAGCGGCTATTTTAACAATGAGAATCGATTAAATGAGAGATAGGTTAGGTACTCACCTGGAATGATTAAACCCAGAGAAATGAGATCACTTCTTTCCAATGAATAAAATTTGAAATCATCAATTTTTATATTTAAAGGATATTTTTCCGATTGGCCAAAGTTAATTTCCAATTTTCCTTCATCGATTGGAAGAACATCTTGTATTTCAAATGAAACATCTTTCAATTCTCGATTAATGTAAAGACTGACTTTCCTCCTTGAATAAGATAACTCGATGAAACTCCACTGCTCACAGATCACAATGAATCGACTCAATTTGGTCCCCATCTGATCTATTTGAATATCTAATTGGTCATTTGACAATAAGAGGATATTCAAATATTTGCTTCGAATGATTTGTCGCACAGATTCTGTTGATTCTTGAAAGTTCAACCAAAAACTAAGATAATAACCATTACTACACGAATGCACATCCAAAACGCAATTTAAAGGATAAATTTTAGCAGTCAGTTGAGATTTCAATAGGAAAATCGCCCTTTGCGTGATTATTCCAGGCGTGAGGTTTACTACACCCGTTGATGATCTGATCGATTTTAAAATCTGATCAAAGCTTACAGCATCAAATTTACCATAACTGCGGACACCGATGGGAGATTTGAAATTGTAATTTCTGATTTGGAATTTCCAATTTATTGTCGGCTCAAGACCACCAAAATGAGCATATTTTGAATGCTTTTCAGATATCGAGCTCACATTAAAGAAGTTATACGAGGAGGAGTAACTTTTAGTTGCCGAAGTTGAGACTTTCAAATCATCGAAGTGTATGTCGCATTGAGTTATATTTTGTATTGCAATCAGTACATGAGTCCATCTAAATACTCTGAGAGGATGGATACGATCTGTAACACAGGTTGTAATTCGTCCATTTCCGTCAATATATTTCGCTGTCATCTGATATCCCTCACTGAATTGGCTTAGGAATAGACTGAGCCCATAACTGGAACCCATATCGCTATTAGCACCGTGTTTAAAAATGTGAATTTCATCAACTTGTGGAAGCCGGATAGTAACAGGTCGAATATAGAATTCTTCTGCAAATCCTGGAATAACAACATAATGAATTTATTATAAAATACATCCGAATATTTTAGACGACAATCAATGTTTACCTTCACTGCAATCAAAAACATTCCTGAAACAAGTCCGCTTGTCGGATTTCTCCATCATGGTGATACCGTGAGATTGTAAACTACTCACTTCTTGGAAAACTTTAATAGGGGATTTGTTTCGCAAGCAGACTGGTTGACTATTATCAGAATGTGAATTAGAAATGGACACATTTTCTCCATACATCACACTCAGTTGAGTCAAGTCAGGAATATCGATCACACTCATTGACGTCAGTATAAAAGCTAAAATTATTACGAGCAAGTAACTATACATCAATTATGGTTTTGAAAATGGAAATGTTGGGAGAAAGAGAAGGAGAAGGAGAAGGAGAAGGAGAAGGAGAAGGAGAAGGAGAAGGAGAAGGAGAAGGAGAAGGAGCAACATGGGAGAATAAACACAACCTATAATTATGGACTCGAGACATCGTCAATACATAGTAGGATGTTAATTGTTCATTATTATTCAATTGCGATATACGTAGTTTATATAATCATATTCTTACGTTTATATTTGCATTTAGAAAAGTCTTTGCATTCGCAGGTGTAGCCTCCTTTAATCCAATGATCGAGAGTGCAGAGGAGGCAACCATCTACATCACTGAGACAAACCCCGGGATTCCGATAGCACTGACCTGCCTTCTCAAAGGATACCTCCTTCACGCGTACAATTCGAGTTAAACTAGTCACTGAGCAATCACAATTGGTGGAAAATATATTTCTAATCAGTCCTTTGAAAGGTGACAAATTTTCAAAATATCGTTTTAAATGAGCACTCGTCTGAAAATCACCGATATAAACGTCTACATTATCAGCAATTGAGGATGGAAATAGAATATGATCGAGACCGTAGAGATCACCCTGTGCAGAAAAGGAGTCGTAGATCAGTTGAATTCTCGAGCGAGGGTGAAGCTTAACACCGATCGTGTGCCAACCCTCCCAAGCACCTCTGAAAAAACTGGAGGTGTATTGTATTCTGATATTCGCCATGTCATCCGAATGGGTTATATTTAAATAGACTTTTGGCTTATCATAATAAACAATAAGGAAATGCTTATTTTCCCTGCTATATGCGGAAAATAAGTAGCCTCTATTTTGGGACATGTAGACGTCGAATTTAAATTCAAAATAATTG
Source organism: Monocelis spectator (assembly GCA_036784945.1). Taxonomy (NCBI): domain Eukaryota; kingdom Metazoa; phylum Platyhelminthes; order Proseriata; family Monocelididae; genus Monocelis; species Monocelis spectator. The sequence continues at coordinate 6,809 of JAYMFX010221889.1, read as the reverse complement.
CAAACCACAGTTCCAGGTAATTGAATGAAACTGTTTCCCGACAATAGTTCCATCCCTTCATTCTTTTTTGTAAACGAACAAGCAGTTTTGATTAAAAGTAAAATTATATTCAACTTTATTATGCTGAATGTGAACATTGTATCGGTGAATGCATTAACACGACAAGAAGTAATCCTCTTAGATTCACCTTTAAATGACTATCAATAGATGAAATATTAACCAATAAGAATTCAGATAGGAAAAATGAAATTGAACTTGAAAATAGATTGTTTTAATTTGATAAGATTTATATAAATTGAATAATATCAGACTATATAGAAATGCAGAAAGAAAACGATTCTGAATCTGAACCATCTATATTTACAAGAATAAAAATGTATGAATTTAAAATCTTATTTAGGTAATAGATTAAAGTTTCATTCATCAAACGATTTTTAAGTATGGAGAATTCCGGTGCAGAGAAAGACCTTGGACTTACCTATATACTCAGTATATAGGTAAGTCCAAGGTAAGAATTGAATAAGTTAACAGTAGGTAACTGTTAATTTATTCTAGTCGAAGAAGCTATAGGTTGCAGCCTTTCTTGATAATAGAGAACTGAAGTCCACACTCTTCCAAGTATCGAACATTTTTGCAAAGTTAAAGAATGTTATGTAATTGCTTTTCAAAATTAGATCTAAAGTTTGCCTATTGGCAAATTGAGCTAGATGAAAAATCTAAGACCTACATGTTTATATATGCATAGGTACCTATATGTTATTATATAACACTTCAAGAGGCTTTAAGAGATGAAATTGAATTTCTGCAAGAGGAATTGAGCCGGACAACAAACGTGTAGAAAAATTCAGCAGGCTTCTCTGATTGACAGCAATTTTGCCAGTTTACCACTTCTTGTTCGTTTGTATAATGTTTGTCAGCAATTTTGCCAGTTTACTACTTCTTGTTCGTTTGTATAATGTTTGTCAGCAATTTTGCCAGTTTACTACTTCTTGTTCGTTTGTAATGTTTGTCAGCAATTTTGCCAGTTTACCACTTCTTGTTCGTTTGTAATGTTTGTCGTGAAATAAGATCCTGTTTTTGTTATACATGTATGTATATTAATAGAGATACTATAATATGAATAAGTACCTTAAATAAACCATATTCCCTTTTATATTATTCGTCATCTAAAAAAAGACTATTTTTGAAATGCAACATAATTGACCCATTATATTTGAAATATGTCGAAATATTTCTCGATCGTTCTATAATTCTTTTACATAATAACCATTATTGATTCAAAATAATCAAAAGTCAAGCATATTTTTAATTTCACAATGAGTAAAGCAGAAAAGCAGAAAAGACAGAATCCGAATTAAGTGTCTCCTAACAATTGAGGGAGATAGTTTACACATGCTAGTAGTATGTATATGAATAATGCAGAAATACTCTCATAAAATAAAATAAATTTTATTAGAAATAAAATGTAGCATAACAGACATCATGTGTTCTGTATAATTATTATGTAAATATACAGGGAGATACTCAGCAGTATCACAGTCTTTTGTGAATCGATTGATGCGCCAGAAAAGTCTTAATGCGAGCTTCTAAATCTTTCCTTAATTCCAAAGGCAATTGGTCGTCGAATTTGGAATTGAGTAAATTAAATAACATACTATCAGTAATTTTACTGTTTTGTTTAACTTCCAACTTTTCTAAAAAAGAATTTAGAAAGAGAAATTCATTAACTTATTACCTATTAGCTATAAAGATATTATAAATAATTATACATATTATGATATTTACTTAGACACTCTTTGTAAGCCAAATCAAAATAGCCAATACTCTTTAAGTTTGTTGTCACATATTTTTTAAGTCTATCCAATTCACCAGTTTTCTCTAATTGTGAGTAAATATTTTCTGTATTTGACATTTGACCTCTGCACATAGAATGAAAAAAAGCTTTTATATTAAATGGAGTAAAATCATGGAAATTTATAATAGGTATAGAGTGCATTTACATTTTAAGTGGTATACTTAGAAAGTTCTTATAAACCTATAATAATACTTAAAATAACACAACCAAAGAAAATACCAAAAAAGTTAAATTTCTTACTCTTTATCTTAAATGCTTAATTATTTTTCCATACTATTTATTCATTCATTAAAACAGTAAACAGTTAGAATTGTTCAGATCAATATAAGACTTCAATTTTAGCAAAATATATGGATTTATGCATTTGTATAAGTCGTCAAGTTGACTAAATTACCTACTATGTGTATATAATGTATATTAATAATGTATATTAATGAACAATTTGTATGAATAGAAAATTATGGAAGAACTCAAAAGTTTCTAAAAAGTATTTCAGGTGCATTTATTGATCATATTATATCTAAACTTTAATTATTTACATAATAAGTTCAATGTTAGCAATAACTGAAACTCTAAATAATTTTTTTGGCCGATTGATATCGGGCAGTAGAAACTGTAATATGCTTTTTTCACATATTATAACAAATTATTTATTTTAAGATAGGTTTACCATAAGAGTATAGACATTGTTTATGGTTTCTGTGTTTACCTTGATATTTTCTGTTTTTATTCATATTACATATATTTTTTGTTTTACATAAATATTCATTAATTTTTCACAACATTATTCATAATCTAAATATACGTTAAATGATTTATGCATGAAATAATATTCAGTGTTTTTCTATGCTACTTCTTAGAAAGTGAAATTTGGCGGAAAAATTAAAATTCCTAGATAGTTTTGTTATTTGTGATTGCTCTTGCACAATGCTTAAAGTTTCATTAAAACTTTTAATCAATTTAAATTTGCTTTTATTTTTTGCATCACATTATAATTCTGAAGATGTTATAAATCCATATGCTCAGCAACAATGTGAACCCATTAAGGCAAAACTTTGTCAAGGTCTACTATATAAATCAACCTTATTTCCAAATTTTTATAACCATCTAACTCAAGCTGAAGCCTTATCTGAAGTTAATAATTTCAAGTCACTTGTTAGTGTTAAGTGTAGTCCAGCACTTAGACTGTTTGTTTGTTCTCTATATTTTCCAGTATGTCCAAAAGTTAATATAGTAAATGGAACTACAAATACAAATCACAATCCTCAATCAATCAGAAGAACTAAAATTCCTCCCTGTAAATCACTTTGTTTAGCAGCAAAGAGAGGATGTGAACGAATGTTGATAAATTTTAATCATCAGGTGGGATATTTGTATTTATTAATATGTATATATATATATATATATTGTTAAATTATCTATGTATACTTTATTTAATTAAGTAAAAGCTTATTTATTACTATTTTAAATTATCTGATTTTTTATTTGAAGGAAAGGCTATTAAAATGATCTTAAATAGGTGTGCAATTACATAGTATAAAATTACCTATATTGTATAAATCAGTGATATCAAATTAGAAGTTAAGCACTTAAACTCATTTTCTAAGTTGATCATTAATTATTAAACAAACTATCTACCATTTTTAATAAGATTTATTTAAAAAAACACATTCCCATTATTATCTTAGTAAGCTTTAAATGAGTTAATATAATTATAGTCTTATTATCCATGATATTTTATAATTATTCTCAGTGATAATGTTTTGTTCATATACATCAATATTGCCAATAGAGTTCTGAAGTATATAATATACTAATATAAGCATAGTAATTGTAATTTGTTCTTCATATCCGGCTTCTAATAAAATAAATGAGTAAAAGAATGATTCTTAGGATGCAGACATTAATTAAAATCAGATGTTTCACTGCTTAGCTTCATCAGTGATATCATCAGTATAAATATAATATAAATCTGAATAGGATTGCCTTTTCATTTGTTATTTATAATGTTACAACTCACTAAGTTATTTTTACCATCTAAATCTGATTGTAAATTTTAAATGAAATTCTTACCTGTTGTTTGTACATAATCTAACAGCATAAGGAATATTATATTGGCATTTTAGTCATGGTGCAATCAAATTGATTAAGGTAGAAAGAATGTAGTCAGAAATACAGTAGAAAAGTTGTTTTACAATTCATTGACTCAATCAAACATTTCAACCATTGTTTAATTTCTCTATCAAATATCTCTGAGACTGAGTTGCATTTGAATACATAAAAATAATAACTTAGTGTATCTAATCTGATCCCTAAATGTTAATATAACATGGTTAAATTAATAGTAGTAACATTTTGTATAAAGCTTTTCTGTTTTCTTAATCAATATGTTGCTTTTTGTATTTTAGTGGCCTGAGCGTATGAATTGCAATAAATTTAAAGATGACCAGCTGTGTATTCAACATACTGCAATCATGACCAATGAGACTAGAAGATCTGCCCTCACTTGTCCAAGTCAGCTGAAAGTACACTCTAAATATGAATTCTCAGTGAAAGTGAATGGTCAAGTTTTGAAAGATTGTGGCATTCCATGCGACCGCTTTCTATTTCATGATAAAAATTCAAGAAATTTAGCGTGGCTTTGGATTGGATTGTGGAGTTGTCTTTGTGTAGCTTCCACATTATTCACTGTGTTCACTTTTATAATTGACATGGACAGATTTCAATATCCAGAAAGGCCAGTTATATTCATTTCCCTGTGCTATCTCATGATATCGCTGACATATGTTGCTGGCTTCATTCTGGATGAAAAAGTTTCTTGCAGCGGTCCATTTCGAAACACAGCAAAAAGCACAGAGGTACTAATTATAGTTTTTGTGAATTTCAAATTTTATTTTTAACTACATATAGGTAAGTAAGTACTAAAATTTGTCTAGATTGTCATTGATTTTTTAAAATTCGAACTCTTAAGAACTGCACCATAAGACAACAGTCATAGTTATGTTATTACATTACTTAACTAGTATTTATATATCATTAAGCAAAGTGATTTAGTTGGATTTTAATCCATAAAGCGAAACTTTATTTTCTACTTTATGAATTCTTAGTCTTAACAACAATTATTGACGTTTGCTCACCTACATAAATAAATATAATAGTTGACAGCGTAGTTTAATTGAGTCGTTTTATTTTATCATTACTCTCTAGACTGAGATGAGAGTGTATTGAGAGAGAGAGAGCGAGAGAGATAATTGTCGTCCTTGACAGTAATACGAGTGGTGCTGAAATATTATTGTTTTATCGCTTTCTGATACATATAGAGTATTATTCCAATCAAATCTCATCACGCTCAGGTGTAATCAGGCTCATAAATCATTATACTGAAGCTCCACCTTATCTCGATGATAAGGTGGAGTCAAAACAGCGCATACTGCTTCCTAATCGAACTCCAAATAATAAAACAACATTACGTCTGTTATTACCGATAATATAAAAAAAGTACAACACTATTATTACTACACTGTACCATAGTTACCATGGTTTATAATCCACCATAGAATGGAAAATATTCCATCTATATTTGGTTGATTCTATTACCTGATAGATTAATTCAAATGTTATACTTTATTCGCAGAGCAACGCGGAAGCACCGAAACTCATCACTCAAGGCACCCGCTTTGAGCCGTGCATCGTCCTCTTCATGCTGCTGTATTTCTTCTCCTGCGCCAGTTGCATCTGGTGGGTGATCCTCACCATCACCTGGTATCTGGCCGCGTCCTGTCACTGGGCGCACGAAGCAATCGCACAGAAGGCGCATTACTTCCACTTTGCAGCATGGGCTGTACCCGCGGGGAAAACCATCGCGGTGATATTGTCTGGCAAGGTGGAGGGGGATTACCTGTCGGGAGTTTGTTTCACCGGCATTACCGACTCCAATTCGCTGCTCTTCTTCCTGATCATACCATTTTGCATCTATCTTTGTATCGGCTGCTTTTTCTTAGTTGCTGGCTTCGTCTCTCTACTTCACATTCGTACTATCATCAAAACGCAGGGCTCAGTTAGACACAAGAAGCTCGAGAAGTTGATAATTCGAATCGGTATCTACAGTGTCCTGTATATCCTACCGGCAGTCATCATTATTAGTATTTACTTTCATGAATATGTTTCTCATAATGACTGGATGGTCAGATGGTATCTCGATATTGCCAGAACAAAACCTTATCGAAGTCAATTAGAAGCTTCTTACCAAAATATCACTCAAATGCTACGAAAGAATAATCGTAATAAGAGCAGTCTAAAACAGCCGAAATTTGAGCTCTTCATGATTAAATATCTCATGCAGCTGATTGTCGGGATCACCAGTGGCATCTGGATATGGACCGGGAAAACTCTACACTCTTGGCAGCGCTTCTTCTGTCGATCCCGGTATGCGCAGCGTACACCCACACCTGACCCGATGAAATGGCGCGAAGGTCCTTGCGACTTCCCCATGCAACATCCCGCTATGCAACAGAGATTAATCAACGATAATCACCTGCCCCTGTTGACGATGCACAACGGTGAACCAACGGATCACAAATTGGCATTTCAAAATGCGAATAATAAGCCCATGAGCTCCGGTCCAGATGCGAGCTGGGCCGCGTGCAACTCGTCAGTGAACTTGCAGCCCGGTAATAACATCTTCAAGTCGGGCAATGTTGTTTAGAATTCTTCCAGATAAGACAGTGAGTCTGATGTTGAATAAATACTTTATTGGAATTCTTATTGATTGATTTTGGATATAGAGCCAAGTGTATCTAAACTGAGTATGGCAAAGCTAAGTGTATCTAAACTCAGTATGGCAAAGCTAAGTGTATCTAAGCTGAGTATGGCAAAGCTAAGTGTATCTAAACTGAGTATGGCAAAGCTAAGTGTATCTAAACTAAGTAATGGCAAAGCTAAGTGTATCTAAACT
>JAYMFX010221878.1:0-10647 GCA_036784945.1 Monocelis spectator | reverse complement strand
ATACTTTTGTTTGTTTGGGCCATAGAAATAAATAATATTAATTATCTATTTTTATAGTTTGGGCTGTCAAGAGACAATTAAGTTTATCTTCGATTTCTATGTCCATATCATTATGCTCATCTAGGTATATTATGCATTCATTTATTTCGTAATGAAATACCTACATTGTAGCATAATATTTTATCGTATAAAATTGATATACTGTAATTCTATTTATTTCAGTTGTATGAATGAAGCAATTCTCTGCTGAAGAACAAACTATCATTAAAATAACTATTATTTTAGAAGTATGTTGTAATCTTTAAAACAATAAATTTTTATCAAGCATAAAATGAGTTTTCAAATTTTCTTAATCGAGTGTTTAACACAAACTATTCGTTGTAACGAAATCACACAACAGTCAATGTATGCATATACGTATGACTAACACTATAACAATAAATTTCACCGTAACCTAAAACACTGTTATATAACTTTATGCCCAAAAATGACGTAGAAATACTCCAGTCAGAATGAAGCTCCCATGAGACTTCGGTATCCAAACTTCGCAGAAAATACACATCAATCTGTACATAATTGAGACAAGGACAGTCAAGATTCTCTGACTTAACACCATAATCATTTAAATCTAACCGACAAACTTTTATTACGTAATATTATGAGAACAATTACAAGTTAAAAAATCAGTGTTATCATTTTTTCCTGTATATTCGGAAACTAATATTGTATTTAGTATGAAAAAATATACATGGTATGATATGTATATATATATTTAGTATAAAAATATAAAAATCAGAAAAATTGAGCACATAATCATTAAAAACTATCAAACAGATAATGGATATAGACAGATGGAATCATTATAAAATTTATAATCTATTCAGCTTGTTTCTTCAATCGTTTAATTAAGTTCGTTTAAATTCAATGATGCAATGAAGATTTGATACTTTCTTTTTAGGTTTTACAGATGGCTTATTATTCGTGTCAACTTTTTCACCATTCATTGTCAGAATGGATAAATTTGTTTGAGAATTGTTTGAGATAGTACTATCATTCTGATTTGTCAAATGACTATTACAAGTGTTGGCTTGACAAAGGAATAGATTTTTTTCGGAATCATCCATGAGATCATATTGAGTACATACATCTTTAGTTCGTGGACCTTTTTGAATTTGAAAACCCAGATATAATTTCCTGACATTCAAGCGTTCTGGTCCTGTTGATTCTAGATCTGTAACAATATCGGTCCAGTTAATAGAATGTATGGGAGAATATTTTTTACTTGTATCCCCAATAAAAATCCATGTTTGTGGGCTATCGCAATCTTTACAGTCTAAAGTTGAATAAGCCAATTCAGGATTTGCATAATCAATTTCAAATCCTATGGGACAAAAATAATGATTATAACAGTGGTAAATATAAGCTTTGTGTTCAGTTAAAAGACCATCCTTCAGTTCTTGTAGAGCAGAATCACTAGTTTTATCAGTTTTTCTGTCACCGACAGGTTTATACATAACAGATGCTTCCCCTTTCACACCATAAATAAGACATAATTTTCGGAACCATCTTATTAGTGTAATATTGCCAGTAAATGGACCAAATCGAATAACACTGAATGGTTGATGAAATCCTAGTTTAATTAATGCTTCTTCTTGTGTTATAGGACAGAGAAACCCCATTCCAAGATAACTATAAAGGAAATTGAATACAGACACTACAGAAGATATGCCACATGAATATGCATATTGTGGCCGAGAGATGCAAAACAAGCGTCTAATATCAAGCACTTTCTTCTCTGATAGATTGTAATCTAAATTAAATAATTGATTTTTCTGGACAATATTTGACTTTCTTTTTTTCTTTGATCTGGGAAAGTCTACTGTCCATGATAATGATTTTTGAGAGGAATCCTCATCACAAGTGAAATATTCTTCTTCTGAGCTATCCATTCTCTAGTCTAAAAAGTAATTCAGACAATGTTTTGTGAAAATTTTATTTACACCATGTTTGATATCTAATCTACAAAGTCTACCATGTCTAACTTGGATTAGAACCAAGCAGTTTTATATGATTTAAGCAATTTGTACTATATGTATAAATAATAAAGTTTGTTAATAAATTTAAAGTTTAAAACAAGCTTCACAAATTATATTATATTATAATAGTAAAAAGTTTCCAACTGGTAGGATAGTTTTGAACTTTCCAACCAGTTGGGAACTATAATAAAGTTCCTAATTGGGCTGAACAGTTTGTAACTTTTATTATAATTTGTGAAGCTTGTTTTAAACTACTAATAAATTTTATTAACAAACTTAATTAATTAAAGTAATTATGTATATTATTTTATTGAATTATTGGTTGGATAGTTTGGAACTTTCCATTGTTATCTATTTCCAACTTTATCTATTGATAAATTTAATTTAATTATTTTTATAAAAAAATAAAAGTTAATACTTATGTATTTGTCAGTATATGATGCCTTTTATGAAGAGTCAGCAACAAATGAATATTGATTAGGAACCGTGAAAAGTTGGTCTGCCCAATTAGAAACTTTTATATGCTTATTAATGAATATTATTATTATAATAATATAATATTTTCAAAAGCTAATGTTTTGAACTACAACACATTTTATTAACAAAATTAATTAACTTACTAATTATATTTGATTTGAATTATTGGTTCCTAACTGTTTCAACTCAAGTTGGGAACTGTTGAAAAAGTTCCTAATCAGGCCAAACCAGTTCAGAACTTTTCAAGGTTAAAAATTGGGCCACAATAATGATTTGCAGTAACCCAAAATATAAGTTACTACTGTAAACTATAAGGTTAATTTTTGCGGTTAAAAATTAATAATCAATAAAAACAAAATTATTATAAAAAAAGGTTTTCTTAAGTGTAATATCCTTTTTCTTTATTTAAGATTATTTAATCATATAATTAATCAATCAAACTAAAAAAAAAATTATATCACTAAAAATATTATTAAAAAGACAATCTAAAAGGTAATTAATTGACATCTTTTTATATATTAGTATAATAAATATTTTATTGTTTTAAAGTTTATAGTAAATAAAGTAACCATAGTATAGATTGAAAATTCTTCTGCGCTTTAAAATTATCAAGTATTTTTTCACTATGCATTCAGATATTAAACATGGATTTCTATATTGTAGACTAAAATATTTTGATAGAACTTGTCAATCAAAAATTTGAAAAATTACTGTCAAAAATAAAGAATTGAAGTTTTTAGTTATTTAAATTACTTGTATTGTAATAATCACAAATACATCAGTTTGTCTATTAAAATAACTTAGAAAACCCTAGAGCAGTATCTGTAAATAGTAAATTTTAAAATTATATTCTTAGTTTACAGGTTATGATCATGATAAAAATATTCTATCTGGGAAATAATGTATGACTAGTATAATTAATGCAGGTCTAGTATAAAAAATAAATGTCTATGAAATTTATTATATCATGCAGCATATTTAATTAAAAAAATTAGAACACTTGATTGATATATATTCAGGAAAAACATGATTTGAAATAAAAGTAATTTTTCAATATCAATTAACAATTATTGACATATATATGGGCTCAAAATATGTTTATTTTAATACAGAAAATATGTAAATAATTTCATATTCTTGAAATATAAACAAATGAAACTATTTATAAAACTTATATGTGTTATTTCAGAAAATCAATTTAGCCTCTATAATCTGTTGAAATTATCAATATTTTTGTTAATTATTGAAAATCCTAACCTTAGCCCTAAATCCCCCTTATATGTTATTAATATTAGGGTTTTAATCTGTTACATATACATTTTAATTTCCATAGAATTATAGTTATATGTAGCTATTCCATTAATACCAAAATTTGTCTGAGCAGCAGGCAACAAGGCAATTATAATTCATCTTAATAATAATAATAAAACTTAAAAAATAAAGATACTAATAATTTTTAAGTTTATTAGTGCATTTCTAATCATTGTAGTTAGCTATGTTTCATATAATATGTCCGATGTAATTTTCTTTGAAATATTAATTTATCAGTATGTGCATTTATTTACACTTTACAGAATGACTGCTGGAGCAGTTAGAGCTCCCACAATTGTCCCTCTGAGACCACCTCAGGTTGGCAAACCCAAAACATCTATTGATACTACCACCAAAATTGAATTAAGTTGTGACACTCCAGAAATAGATATATTCTTTACAATAAATGGTGCTAAACCTGAGCCTTTTCAGACTATAGGTGGGGATCGCAACACATTCAGATACCAGTCACCTTTCACATTACCATCCGGAAAAAGAACTGTGAAGGCAATGGCTGTGTCAAAGTAAGCTTATAAAGATATTTTCATACTTACATATTTAAGCCTATGGCAATATGCTAGTTAGCTCATAACAGCCTACAGTCATGCTATATATAGGTTGGTGGAAAATGGGTGATTTTCCATATCTTTCTAGAGAGACCCCTTCTAAATGAAATGATTCAAAATTTTGTATGAAAGCAGTCTTATCTGATATTAAGACATGGACAAAATTTCATCAAGCTCAATCTACTACATCACAAGATATATAGCTGCACAAACATTGCATTTTTTCGACATTCTTCTTCTTTTAAAATACTTATATTGAAAAATTATAAATATATGAGTTGGTTTCCCCAATTTTCATTTAAACATTTTAGTAGATAGTTAAAAAGAGGCTTAAGTGTATCATATTTTTATCATTCATTTCAGAGATAGCAGAAGAGAAAGTAATGTTGTAACTAAAAGTTTTGAAATTGAGTATGTGAAAGGAGAGGAACAACCATACCAGCAAGAAACTGATAACTATGGTTTCATGGAGGAATTAAAAGGAGACAGAAAAGTGAGGCATTACATTTTTATTTTAGAATTGGTATACTCTCTATCTATAGGTTTTAATTTATTTATTGAAATTGTGTTGCTATATTTGATTTCAGAAATATCACATTTCTAAAGAGGTAAAATATGTGTCAACAGAATTAATTACCTATTGTTAATTTCAATCTTTCATCATTTGAAAATTTAGACTTATTGTAAAGATAAATAAAAAATCGTTACTAAAAGGGGTTTACATTATTTTGCAATCAACTCTATGTTTTGTATGTTACTTTTTCTTTTATTGAAGGATTTTAATGTAATCAAATTCATTATTCTTTGATAGTTTCATCTCTGATACAATCGCTCTTTTTATTTATTAGGATGGAAATCGAAAAGCTGCACGTACATACATTAGGCGTCTTTTGAAGAATCCTGATGCTTGGGGCGAATCAACCAGTGAAAATCAGACTGGATCAATGAGAAAAAGTCGAGTCAATTTTGTTGATGGTTGGTTTTATTTGCTTTTGTTTAACAAAGGGATATTTAAATTTCATGAAATTATAAATTAAAAAATATAAAAAGCTGTTTTTATTTTATTTACACTTTTTAAAGCATTTTTATTCATAAATTCATTTGATTTTGAACTTTCCGAAAAGGCTAAAACGAACATAAGTTATTTGTTAGAATTTGTTATCGTCTGGATAAGAATAAATAAATACTCGAGAGAGCATTAGAAAATGAATTTGTAGTTATTAAGCTGATTTGCTTATAGAGATTCAGTTATTGCATTCAATCGCTTAAACAAATTTGTTTTACAGACTCCGGTGGCTTTAAACCAACCGGAGGACGCTTTTCGGAGAGTCGCATGTCTTCAAGAACAACGAGAGACTCAAGAATGATGGATGAGGAGGTAAATAAATCTTTTTTAATCAACAGAAATTTCTTATAACTTTTGTTAATCGTTGACTAATATCAGAGGTCATTTTTGTTAAAACAGAGTAATTAAAAATATATTTTATGTGTACTGTTTGATGTGTTTAGATGTCTGGAACCCTGTCCGGTCTAAATTTAGAATCGTCTGAATTAGAGAAGCGCAGAGCAGTGCCCCCTCCTCCCAACAATGCTATTCAGTCAATGAGACTGCAAAGAGACACAGACTTTCTCAAGTAAAAGTTTTATCAAAAAAATCCATGGTTTCTTTTATAAATATATAAAATGTATATATTTAACTTTTAGTTCTTATGTTCTCTCTAACTATTATTAAATTATGATTTGTTTCTTATTGAATATGACATTCAGATGTGTGTACTGTTTGGCGCCTCGTCCAAGTGATCCATTCTCTCGCTTCTGCAACAACTGTGGCAACACTGTACCACCATTGCCTCAATCTCGACTGCCACCGCCAGAGTCTGGCCAGCTTGGTATGTGCGTACATTGTCGGAGTATGGTGCCCATGAATGTACCAACTTGTCTAGTTTGTGAAGCACCCATGCCACCTCAAAACCAACCGCAGGTGCTCTTCTAGTCAATGATTAGGATCAGTATAATCTATCTTTGTAGGTCTAACATACGATATGTATGCATGTACATATCGTATACTGTTGTCAATCATTTAGGCGTCACTACGTCTGCAAGAGAGAATCATTTGCCACACTTGCGGCAGCGCGAATCCTTCCAATTTGAATTCGTGTTTAACTTGTGAAGCTCTTCTACCGCTGGACTCTGCGACAACATCCGTAGCCTTGCCTCACCAATTTCAATCTGCGCCACCACCACCGTTAATGGCGAGTCTGCCTGCGCCAAATACATCGATTGCTCCCGGCGGTATGACCCAGTCTCTCGGTCTACTTGCTTGCAACAAATGCGCGCGTCAGAATAACCCAGATGCGCGTTACTGCGACTGGTGCGGCGCTAAACCCTACCCACCGCTAGTTGGGGGCAGCGGCGGGGGCAGCGGGGATGTGATGCAGAGTACGAGTGCTGGCATGACTCACCTGGTCTGTGGCAAGTGTTCCGCGCATAATCAGCGTTATGCCAAATTCTGTGGTCAATGCGGTAGTGTTCTTGAGCCGCCACCGAGACACGCGGCTACTGCAGGTTTGGGCACCATGACAGGTGAATATGACATATCTACCTACCAGAATAATAAAAGTACTTTTAAAATTTTCCCCTCGACTTGGTGTTCTGTTGGTGGTGTGTTTCAATCAGGCTTTGGCATCGGGAAGACGCCAAAGCCTGATTGGGTAATCATTGATCAGTTACGCTTGTCGATAGGTCGTTCATCACCTTTTACAAGATTTTTGTTGATCCTAACAGTGCTATACCTTCTGGTTGAGTCCTACTGAGATGTATATGTCTAGCGCTTTGACCCATTTTCTTATAGCTTCTTTTGGGTTTGTTCCAAGTGATCTGACTATGACCGGTATGACTTTAGCTGTCTTCAGTTTCCAGCTCTTGTTAATTTCTCTGGTTATAGTATATTATCATCCTCTTTTGAGTTGGCTTTGGAGTCGCCTGGTGGTACTGCAATGTCGATTATAACGGCTTGTGATTTTTCTGTGCTCTATTCGGTGACCTGTTTGGATACTGAAGTCCCATAGGAGCACAGATATTTTATTGACTTGAAGGGACGCAATGGCAAACATTGTATACGATCATTCCATTGATATTTCGGATCCTATCAATTAGTTTAAGCGCATCTGGTTAGAGTTTTAATAGACAGACTATCAGAAAACCATTTTTGATGACTTATTGACTGGGACAATTGAATAATAAACAGTATATTTTCAGAGTCAGCCTCCTCGAGACATCATTGTTGGTCTGGCTTTGATATGAACTCTTTCCCAGGTAGTTCTGGCCTCTACTAATACGATACGATACGATATATGGATTAGTTATAGCGTTTATATGACTTCATACTACATAGATCTTCTGCTCACTAAACTAACATTGGAAATACTCAATAGAAACGGATTTCTATAATTTTAGAGTCTGCTAATACTAACAATTAATTAGTAAAATGCTATTTCTCACTCATATAGAATATGAACAGCTCAACGACAGGTTTACCGTTTCACCATATTCAGGTTATGATTTGGTATTCTATTCCCTAAATGCTTTCCATTCGAAAAAGGATTTTATTGATTCTGCTTGATTGGAGAAAAATGTATTGCTTTTCATATCATAATTGCTATGCATTTTTAGATACAAATCCTAATAGTAAGTATACTGTAATGCAATTATCATCATTGGTCGAAAATTAAATTTATTAAATTAATATTAATGCTACCAAGATGACAAACAAGTTACTCATTTGATGGTGTCAGAATTTCTATAGATTTTCGATCAACTGATAATTAATAAATATCCTAAACGTTTGGTCAGTCAATGTTCATTACACGCATTTCTAGCCAACCATGCACTAATCATTTCTAGATAAGTTGTTTTCTTTATACTCGAATCTGTAAAAGCTTTAACTAACGTAAAAGGTACCGTAATATACGGCAGTACACTAAGAAGGGGGGCTACAAAAATCTGTCAAAAACGAATATCATCCAAGTAACAAATCAGCGTTCACCTCAAGTGACCCTATATGCACGAAAATGAATGCTATGTTCGAGAAATGTTTACACTTCATCCCTTGGGTAATCTCTAGAAGGGACAAAATAAAATTTATTATGCTTTAATATAACCATAAAGTTATTCTATATATTTGATTCAATAACCAAGCGAGATAATAAGTCTTTCCTATCTTCATTATTTTATATGCAGACACATATAGGCTTATATCTAATGTATGAAAGTTAATAGAAGATTAGAGCTAATATAGCCTAGAGTTGACGTTTTTTGCTTTTTGTGTCATGGCTAAATATTTTGTCAATAACATTCATGCAGTCCACTAGAAAAGCATCGTGTATTTGAAACTATATGATGACTACTGCACTATCATTTTGTCCACGCATTGTGTTTTTAAAATGGATCAGTGCATGTTGATACATATCCTACATACATCATGGAGTAACAGATGAACGCAAAACTACGCATCTAAACATATCCCCAGCATATCTCAACAGTTACACCAAACCACACATCTCTAAACATATCCCCAGCATATCTCAACAGTTTCACCAAACCACGCATCTAAACATATCCCCAGCATATCTCAACAGTCACACCAAACCACGCATCTAAACATATCACCTGCGTATCTCAACAGTTACACCAAACAACGCATCTAAACATATCCCCAGCATATCTCAACAGTTACACCAAACCACACATCTAAACATATCCCCAGCTTATCTCAACAGGTACAGTGCTATACCTTCTGGATGAGTCCTACTGAGATGTCTATGTCTGTTTCTAACGCTTTGACCCATTTCCATGTTTGGTGTACACCAAATAACGCATCTAAACATATCCCCAGCGTATCTCAACAGTTACACCAAACAACGCATCTAAACATATCCCCAGCGTATCTCAACAGTTACACCAAACAACGCATCTAAACATATCACCTGTGTATCTCAACAGTTACACCAAACAACGCATCTAAACATATCACCTGCGTATCTCAACAGTCACACCAAACCACGCATCTAAACATATCCCCAGCATATCTCAACAGTCACATCAAACCACGAACCACGCATCTAAACATATCCCCAGCGTATCTCAACAGTTACACCAAACCACGCATCTAAACATATCACCTGCGTATCTCAACAGTCCCACCAAACCACGCATCTAAACATATCAACTGCGTATCTCAACAGTCAAAAATATGTGTTTCGTCTCAATAATCTCCATCAAGATTGATTATTTCAAGAAATGATTACGTAAATATTTTCAGCTCCCAATCAATGGCTGCCCATAACTCTACCACTTGGTGGAAATGTTTCCACAGCTACGGGAAACCCCGCTGTTGCCGGATATTTGTGGCGTCGTGGCGTCCCTTGCGATGCGACAACACAAACTGTCGGATTATTCTATCCTAGCACGGCAGAGATAAAGAAGAAGGAGATAGTAGAGGAAGACAAAAAGCGTATAGAGAACGATCGCAGAGACAAAGGCCCTGTGTTGACTATTGTAAGTCCAGGAAAAGGTACGTTGTTTTTAGATACTACGAAGAAAGAAAAATGATATTGAGATGTTCGATATAAGGGATATGAGCATATTATTATTTATTTAGGCTACTGGCGCAAGCAGATTGATCACATCATTGCTCACCTCAAAGCTCATGCCAATAATAATGCCGAATTTAGGGCATTAATTGGAGAACCTAGAATGGGAAAAGTGAGTCGAATTCATTTATATTTATTTCATTTAATGAGTTTATTAATAATTTCATCATTAACATTTGTAATTCAGTTACTCACCACTGATGTCCATGAAGATGGCTATGAATTGAATCTCAGTTTGACATTCGCATTGAAAGACTATAAGGATCCGTACAGGGGTCAAGCTTTGGGTGTTAGTCAATATCTAAGCTCTGTGACAAAAGGTCGAGGTGGAAGCATGGACTCTTTCCGTAGTGATGATACAAACAGTTTGGGTGAGATTTATCAACTCTTATCAAATTATAATTTGCATCACTGCAGTAAAATCAAGATTCTTCTAGAAAATATCTAACTGGTATATTTATATAACACATCAACCACCAGATTGTTAAACAAGCAGTCATTTAGAGAACACATTCACAAGAACCAACAGTCCTAACCATTCAGGGACCACACTCACAAGAACCAACAGTCCTAACCATTATGGGACCACACTCAAGAACCAACAGT
>JAYMFX010221845.1:0-10650 GCA_036784945.1 Monocelis spectator | reverse complement strand
CTCACGTGATATGAATAACTATGCAATATGACATGAAATTATAACTCACGTGTTTATCAGCTGTCCCCGACAGAACATTATATAAACGATTAATGTTATCAGAAGAATGAGAACTATCACAACTGTAGGAATCGACGCAGCCAAAACAATGACAATATTTGTGTCCGGTGATTTACCGGTAACCTGAAACAAAAATGTGAGCTTATTTATCATTTGGTTAAAAAATGTTTTATTCGAAGCAATTTTCTTGTAAAGCATTTAAACCATGAACCAATAAACCGTTACATTCTATTCATTAATACGAGGGGAGATCAAAACAAAACGAGACTGTGATAATCATATGACAGTCTGATTAAGCAATTATTAGTTATCGAAAGTTTTTATTAAGCAATTATTAAGAAATTTTATTATCAAGAAACATTGATTTTTAATTTCAAAAACATTCATAGATATTCTACTCTCTTACGTATAATTTCGACGCAATGAACTATTTCTGTACTAATTTCTATGTCCACAGAGAAAAACAAACAAAAAGAGTCATCGGATTACATATTTAAGATGTCATGTTGGATGCTGTTGATAGGTTTGTCTATATACCCTTAAGATAATATGGTTTGTGACTTAGAAATTATTCTCTCCTCATTGCAATTCAGACAAAAACATACTGCTTGAATATCACAAAGTGGAAGATGATTCTGTAAAATCTTACAGTTTGGTATATTTCTGTTGTTTTCATCTGCCTGTCTGCACCGGGGATAATGCTTTCACGTGTAGTAAATTCAGTGTGGGATATTCTAGCAGTTGCTTCTTCACAGTTTTGACCTAAAAAATGTAAGTATTTGTCTTGCTTATTAAAATTTTTGTTGTAAATAATATGGTTTACATTGTGATGTAACTAAATTTGTTAGTCTAGTTAACTCTGTTCATTGTTAGATTGAATTTACTTTAATGATCATAATACTCTACCTTCCTTTTTTTGGTCACGACAGTTTATATCAGAAAAATGGTTATAAAATGTTTATTGCGACCGACGTAAAGTGTTAAAATTGAAGAATTTACATTGAGCAAGATATAAATTAATACAGGAATCAGATATTCAGAAATTTATTTGGTTGTAAAAAATACAGAATAGCATTTGAAACTTTACTTTCGAACGAACGTTACATAAAACGAATCGTTCAACTACATATGTAAATCAAATATATTTAAAGGATATGACTATTTCTAATTACTTGAATTGCAAACCAGATTTCCATTTGATTTATCACATTCATAGTTGTGTTTAGGCACACAAAACACAGAGCAATTTGATCCATAATAATTCACATTACATTTCCATGAGTATTTTATGCGAATTCTATAATGAAAAAAACAAAATAGTAAATGTTCTCGCTGTCACAGTTAAGCGATAGTATAAAATTAACGAGCTAATTAATACATTTGAAGAAATCTCAGTCAAGAAATAAGATTACCCCGCGATCAACGTATTCACATTTATATCTATTATTCAATGCAACTAAAGTTTCGATACCCATTTAAATTCATAATTTTTGTCTGCTTAAAGAAGGATTGATCCCTTTCAGGAATTTATTCACAACAAAATTGTTAAGAAACAAGTCCAAAGGCATAATTCAACAAACATCCGATTTATATGACAAAACTATTTGAAATGAGGAGAAGATGAGATGAATGTTATTAACATAATATCTTTTTCTGGATGATTATTCCATTGCTCATACAGTCTCTGAACATCAAATTGATGGACTCACGATGTATAATTTCCATAATTACCACTCATAGTTGTGTCATATTCCACATCAGTTGAGGGAGCATCCAATTTCAAATTGTAAATGTCAATAGTCTCAAATTCACCCAAAGGATCTAAATCTTTGGCATGTATGTAGAAGTATATATGACCCTAAAATTAAAACAAAAAAAGAAGTAGTATATAACCACACATATATTTTAGATTGGAAGAAGATATTCTTGGTTTACTTATTTTCATTGTGAAAGGTTTATTCACATGTCACGGAATTTGACGAAAGCTGTGTAAAAGATTGATTGAAAATACGCTTTTGAAAAGGTGTTTGGACGATGTTTACGATGTAGGGCTTTGGTGTTGCAGTAGATTGTTACTTTTGCACTGTTATGGAATTTTTAGAACATGCCAAATTACACTACTCAAAAAACTTAAATAACTTAATATTTAGACTGATGGTGCTGTGAAAACTTTACTAAGCAAATCTCAAATTCATTAATAGATAAGTTGCTTAGTAAAGTTTTGATTTTATGCGTCGTTTTTATTTAAGAATTAAGAATGTTGGTGACTCATTTGAGGACATTTAAAGATTTGAGATAATCGTAACCTTTCCTGTTTCTTATCTCAGTAACTCTATCCGGATGTTAAGTATAGTAAACAAATTTATAACATAATATCATAAATTTCATTAATCATGTCTCAATTATATTATTTATATTTGTTTAACTACTTATCTATAGGGGTAGTAGTAACGCTGTTATTACCATCATTTTCTTTTGTTGGCTTTCTGTTCAATGACACGTCTAACATGAAATATCGCATGTTATCTAACGTTGTTCTGGATTAGCATTGAAATAAAATATCTCTTTCTTTAATTATATCATATTATGCACATATTTGTAGAAACAATTAACACAGCTGGGAACAACTTACCAAATAGTTTGAAATGGACAGTTTGATTGGATTGTATGAAATATTGAAGTCACTCATTGTAATTGTATTTTTACTTTTGAATTCAATTGTTTCAATCATTTTCTCCGCAGAAACTGATCTAATATAAAAAAAATACTACGAATAAATTCATATACCATTTTAAATCTGTGATAAATCTTTTATAAACGTAATTAAAACTTTTCTATTGAGATGGAAATTTAAGACTTATAAGCCTTTTTGATTGTAGCTACAATCATCAATAATGAAAAATAGAGATCAAACCACATTTACTGGTAAAGAAATTCTTACCTCACGTTGTGGCTACAATGAGACCAAATCAAACAACAAGAAAATTAAGAAAAGAATCAAGATAAAACCGTCTCACTCTTGACATCGATTTGTTCCTACCAAACGTCAGTAATTTCTATCTCCACCATTAGAAATTGGTGAAGTTCAAGATGTCATAGCGACGAAATTCAATATCGGATTTTAATGATTCTTTTAGGAAATTAAAGTATAAAAGGAGCGCTTTTTAATGATATAAAATTCATAATAATGTCTTTAAGATTATCTAAATATTCTTGTTAGAAGAAAGTTTTTATATTTCTTAATAAATTTTCTATCATTTTGTTCAATCTATCTTACTAAGTAAAAAAGAAAAAAATAATCGTGCTAAACTTTAATATGATTTTTTTATCATTAAAAAGCGTTCTTTTTATACTTTAATTTAGTAAAAGAATTATTAAAATCCGATACTGAGTTTCGTCGCTATGACATTTTGAACTTGAACTTTACCAATTGGTGAAGTTCACGCTTGGTAGGCATAATTCGATATACACATATCTACTAGCAAGAGTGTTTACTCTAGATGAATAATTACTCTATGGTCTTGTATTTGACAGAGTTGATACAAAAATGGACTGATCATTATTACACAATAATTGTCAAATTTAATATTAACCAAACAAAATGAATGAATTGAGTTGTTAAATTTACCCTTTGGGTCCTTGTGATGAAAATTCCAATCTCAATTGCGTATTACAAGGAGGTGTCCACAAATCACAAACATCTCTATTAGAATTCCACCCATTGGGATTAGTAAACTGGACTAATCTTACTGAAAACTCACCCTCACAAATCAAACCAACGATCTAAACAAATACGTAAATAAATAGATAAACAAATAATGCTCATTACCATTAATAACCATAATAATATAATTGGGTATGATATTCAACTAAAGAATTATTAATTTTTATTGTTGTTATTAAAGTGAATAAATAAATATCTTTCTTTATGAACTATTTCGTGTGATTCCTAAATATCGTAAAGTTATATATTGTGATAATAATAATATATAATATTGTTTTACTCATCATTAAGGAAGGTCTATCCCTATATTTAAATGATCTGGATAAAGAATTTTATCGAAATAAAAGGGAATTTGCTTACCATGCTTGTGAATATTCCCAAATAAATATTAAACCACACCATTGATAAGCAGAATATGTCTTCAGTATACAGTATACGAAGATGAAGTGTCAACATACTCAGCTTCGATGTCATTGGCTGCAAGCCATGATATTATATCTAAATATCTTCATTCAGCATTGAATATTAACTTCACGCTTCATCAAATATGTATATATGGTTAATAAGCTATTCTTCTGTTCAACCTGCATCAATGTACAAACTGTCTGTCAGAATTATTTATTGATGTCAGTATAGATTCTGTCACACATCCGGAGCTTCTAATTATATGGCAGTGCTAAAATAAAACAATCAGCATGTCGTGATTAGTAAAAGTTGATCGCTCAATTATGTAAGCAAGCATACATGGTTAATAGTATCTGATAACTGATTTGTAGTGCATTGGAATATCAATTACATTTAGCTATGATAAAACGCATTATGATAAACTTTGACATTTATAATGTGAAACTAACTGCAAACAAATCAATTAATTATAATAGAAAGGCATACTATGTATAGGTTAGTTGAAAATGAGCGATTTTTCGAATCTCCGATACTAAGACATGGACAAAGTTTCATCAAGATGGATCTACTACATCACGAGATATGGCCGGACAAAAATTGCATTTTTTCGTCATTCTTCTTCTTCTTCAGCACCAATAATGCTCCTTATTTAACCTTAACTGATTTTCATGAAATTTTGTTACCCAGGGGTAAATTGCGATGTCTAGTAAAAATCCGTCGAGCATTTTAGTGTCTAGTTGCTATGGAGATCAATATTGCCTAGTAACCGACCAAATTTCCTTTTTTCTGATATTCAACATTTAATATTTTTAATTAAAATGCATTTCCTTGGGTAATCAATCTTTTTAAGTTGTATAATCTGTAGATTAGTTGAGTGTCCGGTTACCACATACCACATTACCATATTATGTGCATGCTTGAGACTTCAGAAAGTGTAATATTCATTAGATAAAAATGATATAAATTAAATTTAATAGTGTATTTCATCTATGATCACACTCCATCTCTATCTTTCCCTTAATAACTATTTATTTAGGTTTTTTTAAATCCAAGATAGCGTATAATAACACTTTTTTGAATCTTTATACTGCGCTATGCAATATTTCATTCACGAGAGTACTTAAACAAGATTCGACCCCTGGATTGTTGGTCAAGCGTTCGAACCATTCGGCCAGCGCTCTCTACTACTGCGTGCTAATTCAACTGGATGCTGAATCAGACATAGAGATTACTTAAAATTTGAAGCAGTATCATACTATTAACAGTAGGGTTTAACCAACCACTTCACACTGCTAGAGTAAACCACAACGCCAGCTTTGTGCTGTTCTATCTAAAAATAAATTCAAATTTATTTTTGGTTATATAGAAATTTATTTTTGGTCATATAGAAATCTATTTTTGGTCATATAGAAATCTATTTTTGGTCATATAGAAATCTATTTTTGTTCATATAGAAATCTATTTTTGGTCATATAGGTTTCCATATAGAGCGGCAAGGAATTTTCATAAACATTCCTCCATTTTCAAACTCATGTTGATGTCTTCGGACCGGGTCATATCAATCTGGGTCTGGGACCGGACCCAGATTTCATATCACCCCGTTTACCGGGTTATATTAGTTTTCGTTTGTCATGATGGCGGCTAAAGGATTTTCTAAAATTGTAAAACGATTTTTTATTCTATAAACATAAAAAGTGAAGAAAATTATAAAATGAGCTCTCTTACTTAAATTAAATACAATTTGCGCAGATATATCCAATTAGATTAGGTTGAAATGACAAAATTGTTCGATGAAACTGAAAAGAAAAAGAATAATGACTCATTTGTGTGGAAAATTCGGATTTTTAACAACTGTAATTTTAACATTAATGTACAAAAATGAAATGAAACATAAGTTGCTTTTATAATTTTTTTCTGCTCCCCATTAAATTATTGTTAAAAATTAAAATTATTGATTTAAAATTAAAAATATTAATAATTCTATTAACACTCACTTTTCTGATCTTTCCGTGTCTTGCTTAAAACGGAAATTACATCCATAAAAATTGTCCCCAATATGCAAGTTTTCTTGATAACAATCGGGTGATTTATTGGTATCAAACATTTAATTTATGAATATCTGTATAAAACAAATTGAAATATTTTAAAAATGTAATGATAGAATTTTTAGATAGAAATTCCACAAATAAATATTTTTTGATTTTTGGCTAGGCTATACAGATTCCCAATAGCAACCGAACATTCAAATATATAATATTAAATGAACAATTACTAACTGGCCGTTGCTCTGCCATGGAGAGCCTAATAGTAACCGTTCTATATTTTATATTTTCTAGACAAAAATCAGAGATCAGAGTATCGATATTAGTCTATACAGATGTAGGCTTAATGTATACACTCAAAAGTTCAGAGTGAAACCTCTGTGTGAAACTATATTATTACTTTATGGCCATTAGTGAAGACATTTTTACTCCGTGCTTTGATTATGGAAGAGTGCAAATGCCCAGGTTACATCCAGGGACCAGTGAGCAGGGATCAATCGGTACATAGATTCTACCTGTTGCCTATATGCTCTGTGTCGGTATAGTATAGTGGATTAGTGATCACGAGTTCTGATCACACAGCAGACAAAATTATCATAATATACTGTTGAGATCATCATTTTTTGAGTCAAGCTGGTCTACTAGCACGGAGTTAGTAGTATGAAACCAAAAATAGGCTTTCTATATTTTCTAGACAAAAAAAGATTTTCTTTTGAGATCAGAGTATCAATATTATATATATATATACAGAGTATATACAGGTGTAGACCTCGAATGTAACATCTATATATACTAATATCGATACCAACAAAAGATAATCAAGTAAATACTCTCTATCAGAGTAATTTATTCAAAGCTACTAAATTAGGAATGGTACACACTACAATAACGTTTTGGGAAATTTGGAAAACATTTAAACTTTAAGAAATAGAGCAACCAATTTCTTTACATATTCGAGCAGCTTCTTCTCTTGTTGCAGCATTTTCTTTACCAATTTCTGCTTCAAATCTTTTCTTCTCTAATTCTCGTTTACCACGTTTTGCTTCAATTTCAGCATCAACTCGCTTCTTCTCATTCTCAAGTTGCCGTTTTGCTTGTTCTGCTTCTCTTGTCATTTTTTCTTTGTTTGCTTGAATTTCCAATTGCAATCTCTCCATTTCCAATTTTTGAATTGCTTGTTCAAATATAACCGTCTCAGCCGCTAAACTGATGGGGTATTCTGTCCCACCCTCAGAATTATCTTTGAGGAATGCAAGGATATCTTCTTCTTCATCATTTAACTGACTTTGTACTTTGAGCTTGTACTTCGAAATCTTCTTTGATCTGACATACAACAGTTTCAGTGAAAAACGCTTTTAATGTTCTTACTCTAACACTGTCGCAAACATCTCCATGGCATAAAATACCCATTGCTAGTTACCCCTAGGTACTAAATTTCATGAAAATCGGTTAAGGTTACGAGCACATTATCGGTGATTAAAAAGTCTTAAGAAGAAGAAGGAGAATGACGAAATTAATGTATTTTAGACCATGTCTCATTAGTATTTAGTTGGTCGATCTTAATGAAACTTTGTCCATGTCTTAGTATTGGACAAAACTCATTGAATACATATTTTTAAATCATTTGGTTCGGAGGGTGTCTTTCTAGAGAGACTTGAAAAATCGCTCATTTTCATCTAACTTATTTATAGCATAGCTGTAGGCCAGGCGGTTAATTTGTTTCATAGTTCATATTGAAGTCCACCGAAGAAGTGTTTATTCGAAACCAGGTTTGGACAAAATATAAATAAAAGTTTTAATAAGTTACCGGTTATTTTTATTTTCAAACAATTTAATGAACATTTCTTGAAATGTCAATTTTATAGATTATTTGTCCAATAGACCTCACAATGTAAGCAATTACTGAAAATAAAAAAATCAAGCACTGAAGAAGCCAGAATGATTACCAGATTCGTGTCCAGTGATTTACTAGGACTTTATAAATCATCATTGGATTGACAAAAAAGAAACAAAAAATGTTGACCTTCCTTTTCATTTTAATTTAGAAAATTATGCACTATAGTCTGAAAGTTCAAAATTGGAACAATGGGCATTAATGTTAAAAATGAAATTAAGCTTGAATGCTAAAAACAAAAATTGAGAATCCAGAAAGTTGTCTTTCAAAGATAAACGATTTATAATTTCTTTACTACTTAAGTAGTACTTAACTGTGTAAATATTTAATTGTTATTGTTCTGATTGATCTTTCCATCACTTCAAGTTTGTCTTTTGATATCATTTTACAGAATTGTAAATTATATTCATTGTTTTCAGTGGCACATTATTCGTTTTTTATTGGAAAGCATCGAATTAGAATGAGTCTATTTATTTTTGTACGTCCCATTTTATATTATCTTGTAAGATAAGACGTCAATTTTGTACTCTATTTTAGAGACAACCTGTCTTTCTACAATACATTCTTAATATCCCCTTCAGAAATCCTCCTCAAAGGTTAATAACCTACTCACATTAAAAGAATCTTCAAACCAAAAAAATATGAAAATTCAGAAAGAGAAATGTCAGTTGCTTACCAAGCTTGTTAATATTCTCAAATAGGTATTAAACCACATCATTTATAAAGAGAAGTCTTCAGTATACAGCATACGAAGATGGAGTGATAACACAGGCTATGATATAATTTAGGTCATTTGCTGCAATCCATATGAGATCAGATTAACAGTCAGTTGAATGATCTTATGTTAACTATTAACCTGCATGACTACCAAAATTGGGATTAAAACATGTACATATATTTGCATGTACAGTCTTATTATTGCATTGAGCACAACTTGTAATGATTCGTTGGGTAAGCTTTTAATATTAATGCACTATTTTTAAACTCTTTTGACTTAGCTTAGATAATACAATTTCAATGTGAGTCTCGCTGGCTCTAAAAATTGTTTCTTTTTATATGTTCGTACTCAGTTTAAGGTTTTTCTCAGGTGCCCATCATTCTACAGACGCCCATATATATCAGCCTCGTTAATAGGGTTAAGGTTATTTCGCGGGCGCCTATCACTCTACAGACACCCATATGTATCAGACCAGCTAATTGGGTTAAAGTTATTTTGCTACCGCCCATCTCTCTGCAGGCGCTCATATAATCAGCCCCGCTAATAGGGTTAAGGTTTTATTTTGCGGCCGCCTATCAGACTACAGGCGCAACTATATATCAGCCACCTAATAGGATTAAGGTTATGGCGCCCATCTATCAGTGCCTGGTTTGTCGTTTGGTGACACTCTTCTTCCTATATCATTTTGATATATACGTGTTGCCAGCGGATTTTAATATTTGCCTATTTACCCTGTAGCTGACCACGTAGAAACCGCTGAAACTATTCTAAGAGATTCAGGGATTTCTTCTAAGACTGGTTGTATAGGGCCCTTACAAAAAATATTTAAAGAAAACGGCGTATTCTCGATACCTGGATCACCTTTGATTTGATAGATTTCTTGATCTTCACAGTTCTACACCTTACTAAACTCGCGGCTTATCGAGTAATGCGAATCACTTTCTTATCAACAAATTGGAGATATTTTGAAGCTATGATTGAAGCCATTGTTGTACTCACACTCTGCAATTGACAATTGATCTTGAAAGTCTCTTGTTTTAGAATTAACGTAGATTTTTGATCGATATATATTTTAAACATAAACATTCTGCATATTGATTATTATATGTATATGAGTAATAAGAATCAAGAATGATCCAGAAATTGCAAATATTTAATATTTTTTAATGTAAAAATCTATCATTTCCAATATAAGTAAATCTATTGTTAGAAAACTATTGCTATTGAATTTTAGTTTAGAATAAATATGATAATGATTTTCTGAATCAAAATTAATTCATTCTTATATTATATTGCAGTTTTGTTACCAACGCTTAATCTATTTTCAAAGGTTAAATTGGAAAATACGTGCAATATGTTTAAGAAATTCATTAATTATATTATACAAACTTGAATTAAAACATATTATTTTTTATTTCAACACTATATGGACTTTCAAACGTTAGAAGTTTTAGAAAGATTTGCCATTTAAAGACTGAATATGAAAGACATCAACTATTCATCAGTTAATAAAATGTTATGTATCATGTACACGATATTATGGACTAACACAAAGAACCAATGAAATCCATCACAAAGTTTAATCACTGTTTAGTTAAAACAATTGAGTCAAATTAAAATGAAAGCTTAAAAAGAACTTTTCCAAAAACATCAAAAAGATTATCTAGCAAATTGCCCTGAGCAGCTTCTCTTCTTGATGAGGCCTCATGTTTGGCGATTTCTGCTTCTGATCTTTTCATCTCTAATTCTTGGTCTCTACGTTTTGCTTCAATATCAGCATCAATTTGCTTTCTCTCGTTTTCAAGTT
>JAYMFX010221834.1:0-10651 GCA_036784945.1 Monocelis spectator | reverse complement strand
GTGCGCGTTGGTGGGACAAAAGCAGCGATATGCGTTTCTGTATTTTAGAGAGTGAACTCTCTTGGTATTATTACTTCATGAGTGAGACAATGTAACTATTTGAGAGTACATGCAAGAAGATTATTGGCTATTGTACACAGTAGATATAAGAGATCAGATTCTCATCATCCTACAATATCATGACAGACACAACAGTAACACAAAGGGGGACACAGCACATGATTCAGACCTACTTGTTGAAGAAAATTCGTCATCCCATTCAAGATTTGAAAATCGAGGTGAACCATAAGCAGTTCTGGGGGAATCCACTGACAACAATATAAAGAATGGCTTACAATGATGGCATTGAAAACGTCATAATCATAACATTGATATTTTTAATATGATCGATATTCTATGGAAATGCAATTGATAATTTATTAACAGAAACTGTATCAATATATGTAACAAGTTAGTTCGGGCCAAAATACAACTAATAAATACTTAGTTAATGAAATTATCATGCCATTTTTGATAGTGTTCACACAGTGTAGTAGTTCTTTAAATTTGTTAGAAAAAAAATATTTTGAATAAAGGGGAAAATATCTAAAAAGGTAGTTACTTGTTCCGAGTAATTCTATTGGTGAATTAAAACAAAACGTCTATAGCTATAATTGTTCTCGATGCAAGATAAAAACGATTCTAATTAAAAATAAGAAATATAGTTACAGCTAACGAAATTATGTATATAGGTCGTCCAAAGAGAATGCCTTTAAAATTTTCTGGAGCACATTGAAGTGATGATCAGAGCAATAAAAATTCCATAATTGCTATTAAAATTAACATATCTTATACAATTCTATAATTTGTTCTCTTGTTCTATGATGTAAAAAATATAACTTGACTATCTTTCATAATCATGACATTGAGTAATTTTGTCTCAAAGTTAATGCAACTTATGCTAAACTTAAAACTCAAACTTTAGCAAGCATAAGTAGTTGTATATCCAGATAGAGTAGAGCATAGATTCTTTATATTCATGCAACTGAAAAGATAGGACCAACAGATTTTCTGAACTCTGTCACTTTATCAGAAAGTAAGAAGCATAAGGACATAAATGCACTATATTTCTCTGGTTATAGGGACTATACCTACAGATTGGAAATTGATCATCAAATAATCGGGATACAGTTGAATACTATATTAAGAAGGCATAACCTTACTGATTGCTGACAGAGATAGTCTTAGTTACAATAGAAACAGTTTCAAAATGATAAAAATAAGCATGGCATTGAAAATGTTGATATATGTATAGGTATACATGTTGAAAATAAAAGATTTCAGAGTGGTGAAAGCGTGAACAAATCTATAATTTACCCGATTAGTATTAAATGTTCTATTTTTCGGTAGAATTCCAACATTACAACAATGTGGTATCATTAATAAAGCAAGTGCAAAGACAAAGGGACGACCAAAAACGACTGATCACTATAAGGTCGAGATAATGCTCAATCCATCGTGCTTACAAATTAAAACTTTCAACTTAGTTAAATATAGATGGATATGATTTGATTAATTAATTATTTAAAACATTTTAATTGAAGTTCAACTGAAGTCTGTAAGAACGCAGGATGAGACACAAAAATGTGGGACAAAAGAAAAGTACACGGAAGAGCTTACCATAAAAATCCCACATATGATCTGATAACAACAAACAAAATGATTTAATTCATATTCATTGATATTTAACGTTCAGTGTTTTGACTTTGAAATTAATTAGAAAAAAAATCTGCTTATCCATCTTTTGCAAATAAAATCGAAATAAATAATTCTTTATAGTATTTCTTACTTTCGCGTGCAGAGTGTTCTGTTTGCTGCATAGTCTGAACTTCTTTTGAATAATTCACAGTTTCCTTAGGGGCAATGGTTGTCTGGGATATTTTACCATATTGAAGTTTACGTTGTCTTTGCTTTGGGCTGTTCAGAAGCTTGGGGCTACAAAAACGAAACAAATTATCCACATAAGTACGTATTATAACAAGCTAATTGATATTTTTTCAAGCCTACCTATCATTTAATGAACATGGAGTAGTAGCTGGTGCTGTTGATGCAGATTCACTGGGGGGTGGGATACCCAACGTTTTGAGCAACTCTTCTGTATCAGTCCGCAAATCCTCTTTAGATGCAGGAGCAGCAACTCCATTTGTAGTTTCTTGTTCTTTTACTTTAGCTTTACGCAACTTTTCTTCGCGCAATGCAGCTAATTTAGCCTTTTTCCTATCTAGTTCAGCTTTTCTGTCGGACATGGCTGCTAAAAGTATGATTAATCAGCAAAAATAATCATGCCTAGTATATAAATTGGAATCCTCAATAGAGAATTTTAAAGAAATATAATAAATGCTATTTTGTAGTCTGGTCAAAGCATCCTTATGTTGATTAAATCATGACTCTGTAGTTTGTACCACATTCCACAGATTTCATCCTTTAGTTTATAAGTTCTGTATAAGTACTAGGCAATTAATAATTATTAATTAATTCTATTTTCCGTTAGATGATATTATGCCATATTTCATCAAGTATAATTTATTGATAAAATTGATTTATCATTAAAAATGAATATCTATCACTTCTTTTTTAATTGTTGATTATATTTTGCTAACATGTATGTAGTATGGATAATGCTTAATGTTGATAAGCTTATGGTTGATCAAGCAGACAAAAATAGGAGAGGATCTATAATTTTTAAGTCCACATTTTAAGGAGACTGATTAATGGCACTCATATGTGATTGGACACTGTTTTTTTATTTATATGTTATTTCTTTATATTTGTGTCATTGATAGATTCTTTGACACTTTTAGTGTTTTGTAAATTATGATAAATACTATAAATAGAGTGCAGTATTTAGTGATTTATTTTTTGCTCAAAATACCACATCAAATAAATAAATGATAATGACATCAATTGTTAATCTGGTAGAGTCCTATGTTATGTTTATAAATTCAAAATTTTTTTTTTTAGTGAATATTTATTTCAGATTCTTAAATGTACCTATAATTAACATAAACTCATTGAATGTTTTATCCTTTAGAGTAATACAAATACACCAAACTTGTATTTACCACGCTGTCTTCAATTTCATGCTGGTATTCTATACCACCATTTGACATTATTGTAGGCTTTCAGATAGTATCCACTTTTAAGTGACTTCCCAGGAGGTATTTTCTGTGAAATTTTTGACTTCAAAACATAAATTTGATTAGTACTTAAAAAAATTTATAAAACTTTTTTGAATTTACAAACATAAAATGGACTCTAGTGCTATTGTTCTGCAAATGCAGCATGTAGCTACTGTTATTGAATTCATATATATACTCATATTTTAAATTTTACCATATTTCCTGCATGTCAATTCAAACTTGTATGGATGACTATTTAGAACACAAGAGTATGCCTTAATCTTAGGCTGTATTCACAAATGTAGTTTGATGCTATCATATGATAGTTTGAAGTAGAAATTGTTAAAAATCATATTTGTAAATATTGAACTATACAGTTCAAACTCTTTCAAACTATCAAATTAGTAGGTCAATTAATCAGCAGATCTACTGTATAATTCAGTGCACTATTCTTAATACTATTTGTCTGAGGTGTAATCTTATTTAAAAATGTTTGACTAGAAAAAGCATTCATAAATGATGAATAGAACATTTATAAATATGGCCTTATATTACTAGAACTTATATATAATATAGTAGAATGATACAATCTTGCTAGGCAGCTATCTGAAATTGCACAGTTGAAATGTCAGGCATTTTTCAGATTAGCTTAAGTTGAACATTTAACAAGTTTAGGAATATTGACATTATATAAACCTGAATACTTACAAATGGGAAATAACTGGAATAATTATTATTGTAAAACTGCTATTGAAAAATAATTGCATAAATATTTAAATTGCTTAATTTGCCTTAATGCTGATAATTAATTCAAAATAAGTAGCAAAGTACCTTTTTGGAAAATAATCTACTTTAAATGTGTAATAAAAACGATAACACCATTTCAGAATTACTGATTACTTGATTCTTGTCAGCAGTTAATTTTTTAACAAAATATATAAATTAATAAAACTTTTGATTATAAGTTTTAATGAGCTACCTAAAAAATACTTGCTCAGATTTTTGTTCAGATATATAATTAGTATCAGCAGTCAACTATGATATCCACAAAATATGCAATCATTGTCTTTAAAAATATGCATTTGATATTCTTAAATATGCAATAAACTTTTGAGTATACATTTTGTTTAAATATTTAAAATAAACAAATACATATATTATTTTAAATTAGATTTCCTTTTATCGGTCTTAATCTTATTCGAGTAGGGCTTTATCAGTTTAATCATTATTGATAATAAAACGAATATATCAACCCCCTAAAATAAAAGACATTTTTAAAATCATTTGGTGATGTTAATAAGTTTTTCAATACATATTTTCATTAACACTTACTTAATTAGCCAAAATGTATATATTTGTGAATTCTTGATGGACATATTTACATAAACGGTATAATCCAATTGCAAATTAAGTTAACATCGAATATTCATTTTAGTAAATATTTTTGTACTTTAAAGTTAGTGATTTTTAATAATCTTTATAGTATATATAGTAATCCTCCCTCTTTCTTTGGTAGTTGGTGTGTGTGAGTGAGGTGAGACAAGTTATCCCTAATCCTAGAGAGCTACTGAAATATTGGTATACCTAATACTACAGTGGGTCAATGGACCCACATAAACAAAATCACAGTTCTGTGAACTAATATTTTGCATTTTATCACCTTAGAATATTATAGTGTTATATTATCAATTTTCTCTACATTTTGGCAATCCATGGCTTTGCAGCAGGCTGTTTGTTTGGAAACAGATGCACTCATACCCTGTTAAAATAACATTAGATAGTTTTTAATAAATATTCTGCATAAATTATCATGCCTGATTATCCATACAAGTTCATATTAATTTGTCTGTATGTATGTATTTCTTTTATATGGACCAGGTGACCAAAATGTTTTGTTTATTATCTCAATATATATGCTTGCTAATTTTCCTTTCCTGAAATACAATTTTAGTTATTGCATAAAGTTTCTATGGGTGATAAAAGTATTACGAGTTTCTTTATAAGGCATTGTATTAAGATGCCTTCTTGCTGACAAAATTAACTGTAAAAATGGCTAATTGGAATGAAAACAACCCCAAAAAATAATGTTCTTGTACTTAATCTATATCTATTTATCTATATATAGAGACATTCCAGATTTTTTTATTTTAGACATTCAAATGGCTGCATCAATGAATAAACAACTTTTAAAAATCTCTCATTTGCAGCATTTTACCTTATTCCAAACTAAAGCACGTTTATATCTAGCTGCTGCCAATCATAAATCTGATCAATACAGAATATTAAAAATTGATCGCCAGGAACCAAATGATCAGCTGAATCTATTTGAGGACCAACATCTTTACAGCTCCACAGAATTTAATGAATTGTTGCATAGAATAAATATTGCAAATCAATCTCCATTAAATGATACCAATGCATCAAGTTATATGTCAAATCCTGGTTATGTTGGTGGTCTTACTCGCGTGTTAACAGCATTTGGTATTGTTGGATTTGTAAGATTTTTAGAAGGTTACTATATTGTTTTGATAACTAAAAGACGAAAAATTGCTCAATTGGGGGAACATTTTATCTATAAGATTGATGAAACTGAAATGATCTACATTCCATATTCAGATAGCAGCAATACACCTAAACACCCTGATGAAGCAAGATATCTAAAACTTTTTCAAAGTGTTGACCTATCTAGTAATTTTTATTTCAGTTACAGCTATGATTTAACTCATACATTGCAATATAATATGTCCAGTATTGACATGCCCGAAAATCTGAATGCTGACAATGCATTTTGTTTAAATCAACAGTTGGATGATCGCTATGTTTGGAATTGGGAATTGTTTACACCTTTTACATCACCTAAAGATAATTCTATCAGGGATGACTGGTTTTTACCGCTAATTCATGGTTTTATTGGTCAAACTCATTTGTCTGTGTTTACTCTTCCAGTTTTCATCACACTCATTGCCCGTAGATCTCGCTATTTTGCCGGTGCTAGATTTCTTAAACGAGGTTGCAAC
The DNA here is from genome assembly GCA_036784945.1 of Monocelis spectator. Lineage (NCBI taxonomy): Eukaryota > Metazoa > Platyhelminthes > Proseriata > Monocelididae > Monocelis > Monocelis spectator. The sequence goes on along the minus strand of JAYMFX010221834.1, from coordinate 4,476 downwards.
ATTGTGGGGGATGTTGCGAATGAAGTTGAGACAGAACAGATAGTTCATGAAGGCATACTGACAACTTTGAATCGGTGTAAGATCTCCTCATATGTGCAGCATAGAGGCTCTATACCATTGTTTTGGGTTCAAGAAATGAATAAGGTTGTTGGAAAACCACCGATTGAAATTACTAGAGATGATCCATATTTTCATGCTTTTGGTATGCATTTTTCATATTTGTACAGAAAGTATGGTGCACCCATTGTCGTCCTTAATCTTGTGAAGCAACGAGAAAGACATCCGGTCGAATCTCTTTTAGCCGAGAGATACAGAGAAGGAATTAATTTTTTAAATCAATTCCTACCCGAAAAAGATCGAATTGTATGTGTGGATTTTGACATGGCTAGAGTTCAAAAGTCATCCCGACAACAATCAGTACTCACGAAGCTAGCCCCTAAAGCTCAACAGTTTTTAAAGCGTACTGGAATATTTATTTCCTTTCCTAAAGGAAAGGGAAATGTACCATTATCGAAAGATATTTCCAGAAGTCAATTCGGAGTTGTGCGCACCAATTGTATCGACTGTTTGGACCGCACAAATACCGGGCAGTTTGTTGTGGCTCATGCAGCATTGGGTCATCAACTGTATCTGTTGGGCTGCTTATCGAATCCCATCATAAAAAGTGAAAGTAAAATCGACCGTCTCTTGCAGAGCTTATTTGAAAGTCACGGCGATGTTCTGGCATTGCAATATGGTGGCAGTCAATTGGTGCACAATATCGAGACGTATAGGAAAACTGCCACCCTAACCAGTCAATCCAGGGATCTCGTGCAGACCATATCGCGATATTATAGCAATACATTTTCCGACTATGATAAGCAAATGGCGATCAATGTTTTTCTTCGCGTATACAAGCCCTCACCACGCAAACCGACAATTTGGGATATCGCATCGGACACGCAAATACATTGGAAAGTCAGCTGGGAAAGATTCCCAAGTCCACGCCAGCCCTACACAAATTGGTGTCCGGATGAACTTGTCGAAATATTTCCCCGTTCCAAGATGATTGAGGACAAATGCAAAAATACCTCGTGTAAGTTTAGTCTCTGAGTCAATTTTTAAATGAAATTAGAGCATTATTGCATATTGATTGATTTTTATTTAAAGAGTGTATATCTATTAAAATATTATAAACTTTGGGTTTATCAAACCTTAACAGATTCATTTCTATTGAATTTTATTGTAATGTTTTATTAATTTAGGTTCAGTCGTACCGAAAGATCACGAATCTATTGATTGGTTCTCCGAAGTGTATCCCTCAAATGAACTGACTTGCTTGGATGATTTGGTGCCAATGTACCTACAAACGGTGTACATTAGTACGCAATTTTCTTTAGACTTCAGGCGACACTTCTCTCAGTCACCATCGCCTTCTGGCTATGTGCAGCCGATGTTGAATTATCATCCTGGATCCAGATCCAATTCTCCAGTGAACAACAGCACTTCGTCGAAAAGCCCCCTATGGAAAAACCAACCCGCTCTTCAGTCAGCAACGTCGAAGACTAGCCTGTCCGTGAGTGACTCGGAAAGTGACTCCATGGACTCTGACAGTGAAGAGCAAACCAGTATCATAAGCGGCTCCATCTCTCAATTTCGTCGCCTTGGCCTGGAATATTCCGCATCCCACTTTCAAAGTGTCAGCGACGCTCAGGAAGTGTCCGCCAAAGATTCGAAGAATAGTCCCGCCTTATCGGAGTCGATAAGTGTGAAGAAGCTGAGCTCCATTGACAAACAGAAGTATGCCCGCTATATTGATATGTCGTGGCCGCGTAATGCTGCCAATCAGCTGCTGCCGATAAGTGTACTGCCGTTAGACTCTAATTGGTCGGTGACTCCACCCACTGTCAGTAAAATCTCCAGGGAAATCTATGAGGAAAGTTATTTTACCGGCCTGACGGGATTCGCCAAAGTGAAACCGTCCTCTTTAAATGAATACAAGAAATATATTTCAATGAAGGAATATTTCAGAGTATAAAGCCGCCTAGTTTCATGTTGAGCGTGTTAGTAGTTAACTGTCATTTTCATTTGCATAATAATTTATACTAGTCTTTCTTCAGCAGCAGCTTAATAGTGGAGATAGGAGCACAAAAATCAATCGATATTGGTGCTCCATTTCTCAGTTGCAATCAAAATATACTCTTTTTAATCTATAAAAGCTTTCAAAATTGTAAACTTTGAGGAGACATTTCATATTTAGTCAAAACTGAGCATCCCAGTCTTTAAGCTCTTGGCTGAATGTGGATAATTTAACGCTAAATATTTTCAATTTATTGTGATCATGAATGCAACAATGATTTTTCTCACTAAATATTAAAATGATTCTTGAGCGAATAAAACGTTTTATGCAGATTCGAATCTTGATCAAGATTGGATTTGGTTGAATCCTATTTCTATATTCTCTATTTCTGATAAACACATTAACTAACATTTGGTGCTATTTTATTGATTGATGTGTGCATTCTATTTTTTATGCTTTGTTTTGATATTGTTAACTGTATCTTTTTGGTTTTTTACTATACGATTTATTATGATAATTAATAAACTATAATTTTAATATTCTTCTTACGTTTTTAAAATCCTTTTACAACCAACCTCCTTCCTGCCTTATACGATTTTAAAAAAACATCGAAAAAAATCTCAGTGTTGGTTTTACAATACATACGCATGAAAACTCTCATAGACTTTGTTTAGAACACCCTTAGAAACTCCCCATACCGGGTTGTTAAGGGTGTGCTTTTTCCATAGAATTTGCACCGGAATTTACAAGCGTATAATTCCCTTCTCTCGGGTTATTTAAGACATGAAATGTAATTTTACAGTTCAAATAGAGTTCAGAATTTGTATCAAAATCAAATTTGAATAAGGCCAATATGAAACAATGCCAATGAAGCAAATTGATTAAATGGAACATACCTACAGCTGGCTTTATATAAAGAGCAAAAGTTTACAGATGCGGTTATATGCTGTCCTGGAGCTTGTTCCACTTTTCATTTTCATTTATAATCTTATCTTATGGTCATCCTACACTGTTAACTCAACGAGGCGTAAAAGTGTCATAAATTAAATGGGTCGTAATCTTTTGACACCTTTATTATTCCATGGAGAATAATCTAAATCCGACCAGTTCCTTAAGAGCAGTTAAGTAAATTCAAAAATAATCCAGAACTCTAAATTATTATCACTGAAGGTTGGATGGGATAATAATTTAGAGTTCGGGATTATTTTTGAATTTACTTAATCCTACTTCATTATTATAAACGATATTATGGTAGAGTAAAGTTGATTGTTTTTGTATTCTCGGAGTGACTGAATAAAACTCGCATATCGATATTAATTGCCTCCGAATTTTAAAACGGGCCCCTGGATGGCTTTACTCACAATTCATTGTTTACTTTGGAACCTCTCTGGCACATTCTGATATGAGGAACCCATAGTGTATGATTCAAGTCAATCAAATCAGGTATATGGTCAAATTATGCACATATTGGAGCTGGTTTAAATAGGGTTGGAGAGGGTCGAAATGGGTATCCTCTGGTAATAATTAATTGATGCTTGATAATTCAACTCAAACGGATGTGATAAAATCTGTCGGATATTATTGTTCCGATCTTGTGTTCAATCGCGTTACTATAAGTTGTTGAATTGAATTATAGAACTATTCCCGAATAAATATATTGGTATAGGCTGGGGTATATAGAGTAGTTGTGTGTAAGGTAAAGAATTAGCTGACAGTCAGCAGTTGTTGCTAAGTTTTCAATACAAGCTGCACTCAACTCCGATACCGTATTCTGTGGTTGTAATGAAAACCTGTTAATTATTTTGATTCAGCAATACTCATCAGCTTTGTATATGAAGAGTTGCTTCCATTGTTTATGAGAATGTGTTAAGCGCAGTTAGATTACCTACTGAATTTCAGCACTATTATATGAACTGAGACAGAGCAGACTTACTGCGGTTGGTGGATCACAACCGATGAGATGTTTAGGTATTTATTCTCTCTTCTCTTTATGCTATTCACTCAGATATACTAATTTGCAATATATAAGAAAGGAATCGATACTGCAGCTGTATAAACTCAAGAATAGAATTTCAACTTTTTTTAAAATACACAAAGAATAAAAAATGGTTGACGTGCACAGTCAAAGGAAACTTTTCCTTCAAGGAAACTCCCAGGTGATTCCAAGGGAAACTCTGCCAAATTTTCGAATGTACAACAGTGAATTTGCACATCGAGTATTTAGTGGTCCACACCCGCCCGGTAAGTTTCTAAAGTTTCTATAATTCTAATTTCATTTAAAGAGACACCGAAATATCCCATTAGTGCCCGTAATTAAAGTGAACTTTGCATGAAAATTTCAAAGAGAGCATAGTTGTAAATTAACCACAAATTTACATTTAGGTATAGAGAGATCACTGACCCTAACCTAAATAACC
>JAYMFX010221823.1:0-10655 GCA_036784945.1 Monocelis spectator | reverse complement strand
TTTATATCATTAAAAAGCGCTCCTTTTATTCTTTAATTTAGTAAAAGAATTATTAAAATCCGATATTGAGTTTCGTCGCTATGTCATCTTGAACTTTACCAATTTATAATAGTGGAGATAGGATTTTCTGACGCTTGGTAGGAACAAATCGATATACAAATATCTACTAGCAAGAGTGGTAGCTCTTTGTATACTCACTCTATGGTTTTAAGCAACAACAAAAAATCTACATGGATTTTTATTTAAATCCAAATTTCCCTTAACATTTTATGGAAATTTACTACGACAGTAACATAAAGATCTTTTCTGAGAAGATAGACGGCGGTCCAATCTCTATGGGCGTCAGATACCACCAATACATTATGACTACACCGTTTAATTGAGATAATAAATAGGCTCATAATGGTCTACAGCCATGCTATAGTGTCCGGTTGCTATGGGGATCAATATTGCCTAGTAACCACACAAATTTCTCCCTTCTCCTAATATTTAACTTAAAAACTTTTTTCATAGTTTTCCTTGCGAATTAATCAATCTCGTAAGTTGTATAATCTGTATGATATTTGTTGAGTGTCCGGTTACCACATACATTTAAATTGGATAGCAACCGGACAAGATCCCAAAAAATTGAAAAAAAAATGTTATCCAAGTTTGACAAAATGTATCTCTAGTAGGTAAGTTTATACGAGGATTTCAAATATCTTATTCATTTGGACGTCCGGTTGCTATGGTGATCATCTTTATTGCATAACAACGACAATGTTTCAGTGTCAATCAAAATGAGTTTCAGCTCGAAATAGTTAAAAACTGATGACGAATTGACTCACGGTGATATTTTCCTGAATAATTTTCGGATCGTCACACACTGATTCCACAAAGATCACCTGATAATTGTGCTCCATGCAGTGCTGACGGATCCATTCTCTGCGCTCGCGGGTCGTATTTGTAGCGTCAAACACGGCAATTTCCCCGCCAGAATTGAACCAATCAGTGACATCCTTCAGTGCATCAGCCGCCGCCTGTCTACAAGTAGCAAAATAAACAGCACGATTACCTAACTATTAATTATACGGACAAGGAATGCATCTGACTGTCTGAGAAGATGCGACTACTAAAAAAGGAAACCGGTATAATCATAGCATACCTTCTTATTTCAGTTGCTTCCTTATTATCAGCCCGAAAGAACTCATGAGTGGCGTATAACTTAGTGGCTTTTCGTCGATACTCTCCAACATTGAATACTAGAAATGATGGAAAATTGGAAATCTTCATGATACAAATATGGAACTACATATTTTTCAAAGATTTTGAATTTGTTTTAGGGTTCCAGAGAGACTTTTAGAGATGCAATAGTCTAGTTAGCTCAAAACGACCTATACCAATGCTATGTATATATATAGTTGAAAATGGGCGATTTTTATATCTCTCTCTAGAGAGACCTCACAAAACCAAATTGCTCGAAATTTTGCATACAAGGAGCCTTGTCGAATTTTTTCGTCATTCTTCTTCAGCCACCTATAACGATGCCCTTTTAACTATGCATTATCGATTTTCATGTTTGTTTTTTAACCAGAGGTAACTCGCGACGGCAAGTAAAAATCCGTTGTCATTTTTACTGTCCGGTTGCTAGGGAAGTTGTAATTGCATAGCAACGCCTTTTAAATTAGTTTTTAAATTAAATTGCATAGCAACGCCATTTTAGTGTCCGGTTGCTATGGTGATCAGTATTGCCTAGTAACCGACCAAATTTCCTCCTAATATTTAACAGAAAACATTTTTCATCAGCATTAAAATACTTTTCTATCTTTTAAGTTGTATAATCTGTATATTTGTTGAGTGTCCGGTTACCATATACATATAAATTGGATAGCAACCGGACACGACCCCTTAAAATTTAAAAAAAAGAGTTATATCTCTATGGTAGATAGGTAAGTTTATACGAGGATTTCAAATACCTTATTCATTTAAATATCCGATTGCTATGGTGATCTCTATGTCATAGCAACGATCAGAAAAAGTAGCAAAAATTAATTAGCCGTCTTTTTCATGAAATACTTCTTTCTAGGTATATTTATGCGAGGATTTCAAATATCTTCTTTATTTGGATGTCATGATAATATGTGGTGTCTCTAAGAGTTAAAGTTAGTTAATAGATCGTTACCTTTAGTTTCAATACCAATCCAATGAAGATACCGGGTCATCTTCTTTGATATGTAGGTCTTGCCTCTGGCAGGTAGACCCACCATCACCACTAGGGTTCGCATGTCATCCGTACATAACACTAAAAAAACAATTCAATTAAATCAAAATAATCTCTGAAGCCACATTTTTTCACAGCAAAATAACCCGACTCAAATAGGCTTTCTTTTTAAGATTTTAAGTATTTTATTAATTCCAACATCACTCTGTAATATTTCGATTCGATTTCAGTCAAGCATTCTTTGGAGATGTGATCTTAACAACACATCTAGTCTGAAGGTTTACTGGCAGAAGACCTTCAAGAGAAGCTTCTATCTACGCTCGCTATAGTCCATGACTCAAAACATGGGAGTTTAGAAATAACTGCTCAAAAATCTTTTTTGAGAGATCAAGCTATATGAGAGAATAATAATACAGCTGCGTACAGCTGTAGCCTGAAGCATTGGTTCTTTAGAAAATGAAGTAAATTGTCTTGTAATAATAGGTGCTGATTAGAGATCAGCCAAGAGACTAAATAAGAAAACTATAGAACTCTTGCAAGCTTCTCTTTTAATTATGAAAACATAAAAATATCGGTATATTTCAGCGAAATTAAATTCCTGAATTCCAGACTGACTGTGTGACAACTCTGTAAAGAAATATTAAAATATCAACGCAAAGCCTTACAAAATGTGATGATTCGAACTATGTAGATATAAAACTGTGGGATTGGAAAATTTCGAAAAAATCGATTTTGACTTCTGAATTTTATCATGAGACTTAATTATATCTTGTATCATTGTATCAAAAATATTTAATACAAATTATAAAATCAATTTATTTAGAATGAAAATCAAGCTTAATAGTTGAAAGATCAGTTAAAAAAAAATTAAAAATACAAAATTACTTACCAATTAACTATATAATATAGATTATACCAGATTATTGAAAAACTATATTATCATCACTTGAATGCGCAGGCTATTCCTAGTAGGTATATCAATCAGTACTACATATCAGCTAAATCCAATGAGGATAGAAACTTCGCTGGTGAATAGTGAATGGTGGTGACGCAAGGTGAGAAGAGTAAAGTAGACACCACCATCCTTCATGCCTCTATATACATAGTACTAGTAGTCTGCGGCTGGTTTCCTGCACGCGACAGTATTTTCCTTTTCTATACTATAACTCCATACAACACATGCCATGACACAGCACATATCGATACAGCAGTTGGGGAAATTAGTTTTAACAACATGCCAATAAATCTCGTATAAAAGTACTCTCTTAAATAAATGCTTTCTTAGTAATTTATTATGGATTAACATTCTGTGAATATTCACAGGAGAAGCATTCATTATACAAAGTAGTGAATAGTAGGTATATTAAATGTAATTTACCATCGATAAAAATACTTTAATACCCATGCGTCGGTTGAAACTTAGTTTTAGTCTTTTAAGTGGACTCAAGCCTGTCTCTCAAAAAAATATTTAATCTAAATAACCTCTCAAACGTTAATTTTATTAACAAAGATAATAAATATTTAGCGGTTTTTTTAGAGTTAAAAAGCTGAATGTTAAGCAGCTTTTTCAATAATACTTGGATTAACAATAGATTTAATGATAATTTAGAAAAACAATTGTGCTCCGCTAATACAATGGAATTGGTTATCTTCAAAGTAATTAGGATTGTTTTATAAAATTCTTCTGTGGATATTTTAAGTCATACATAGCATGAATTATTTAAATATTGATGATTAAATTCATGATGAAAAAAAAACATTAAATCTACTCTTAATGCCACTCACTCAGTTTATAAAGAAATCATTAAGTAAAACAAAAACGTTAAGTAATTAGATGAAATGTAATTACAAATTTAGCAATTTCACATTATTCAGTGTGCAAAACATAGCTAATTAATTTAGAAAGAATCTATTAGTTGTTTTGTTATTTACAGAACCAAATTGATATGATAAAATACATCGTGAATATTTAGTAGAGGATATTTGTGAGTCATATATTAATTAATGGGGAATGCATGTGTACAAACAATCTAACTAACATGCGACTGGATAACTTATGATAAGTTAATATCATTCAACAATGGATCTGTATGCATGTGTGAGCTCACTTTCTCTAAGGGTGACATAAGATTTGCTGTGACAATGGACAGCTAAAAATGTGTAAGAAAATAAGTACTAAACAAGGAGCTCCAAAATATTCAGAGTAAATAAAAAATTCTATTGTTTACATAATTCCAAAATTATGATTATTACAATATATTAATATAATAAAAATATATATACATAGATATTACAGGTCTAATCAAATACTTATACTAAAGCCCAGAATGTAAAAACTGATTAAGTCACTTCAGAACAAGACCTGATTATGTGATTGTACATTGCATAAACATTTATTATGCTGGACAAAATTGAATTTACTTTTTTAGTGGAATATGTTAGACACCTGTCCGATACACTGCATAGAAATTGTCTATCATGAATTAAAACATTAAATGAATATTATTAGACCTTCTTTTAGACAATGTATGTAAATATATCAGGTAATATAGGACTGGTAAGAAAAATTCTTAACTCTAATTAGATTAAACATTAATTTCATCAGTCTCATTATTAAATATTAATTCAATTGAGCAAATCTTAAATTAAACTGTTTAACATAAACTAATTCAAATTGCTTGAATAATATTTTTGGAATAGACTGCTTCTTCTAAATATACAATAATTTCTAGTTAGTTGTAGTTGTAGTAAGTCTATAATGGAAGCAATCTATTTTACCAAAGAGTAAAACTTATTATTGTTATTAATTATTAGCCTTTATTATAATAATATAAAATTAATTTTACAATCTTAGTTCTAAACTATTCAAAGGGATTTTTATAATGACACAAGAATGGTATATCATTAAGTTTTTTATTTTAACAATAGTCTAGGCTGGCTAAACTGGAACGGGCTAAATAGGAATTTTGTTAAAACTGGAAATATTGGCTAAACTATAGACTTTGGAGGATGAGTTCTTGTATTAAATAGATGTGTTTACTATTCATTTTCCTTTTTACAAGCTGGACAATATTTCTAATATATAGTAAGTTATTCCACCTTCACTATTTAGAGCAAGGAAGTGAATGCCTGCTAAAAAACATAGATTTGTTGGGATATAAAGTCATAATAAGACTGTTATCATGGATGCCTCTATTTGTCTATAGTTTTACAGTCATTACCAAACCAATGAAAAATTATCAACAATCTTTCAAAAGGACTGTCAATGGAATATGCAGGTAATGTTTACTGAATTTCCATAGGATTAGAACACCATGGTTGATTGCATGCACTATGAACCATTAAAGTTTATTTTTTTATAAGCACTTGGATATCTTATAACTATCATATCAATGAGTTACTGTTCCAGGTGTTCCTTTCATGACTAGAAGGTAATATCAAAATGTTAGGTTAAGATTAATAAGTGGTAAATAAGTTAATAACTATGTCAATCAGAATAATTATATGCTTCAGAAATGCATTAAATTTGGTTGTTAATTGGTTTGACTATTGCTAAATTTTAAAATGATGCCACTGGTTTATAACTAACTGACACAAATTTGATGATTAGCAAGTATATATTTTTTACTATAATCAGCAAGTGATATCACTACTGAAATTGCAATTTATAAGGATAATTACATATTTTACATAATGGTATATTTTGAATTTTATTTTAAAAGTACTCTAAAAAGGAATACATATAATGAACAATTATATATAACTAAAGTATTAAGCAATACACAGATACCAGTCATATACTTTTACATTAAATAAAATAATTAATTGAAAACATTGACAACAACTTGTTTGAGACAAAATATCATATATTACTCAAAGATAAATAAAAAAGATATGTACCCCTGTGAGGTAGAGGTGCAGCATTGATTGATATTGATCGCTGTCTAAAAGAGGTTTTTGTTTTATGCTGTTCGTGATCGAATTCATCACCACTTGATAATCCAGAACTCATTTCGATTAAGACAGATCAAGCAAAATTAAAATAGCGGTATGAATATAATATTGGATTATAACAAAAAGTAAACGCTATATAAATTACAATATAGTAAGCCTTAGAGTATATTAGTTAGTGTATTTAAAGTATAATCCAAGTAGTAAGCTATAGCTGCGATTTTGAATATCAATGTCGACTTTCACATTCAACAACTGAAAGAGATAAATGTAAAATCTGAGTGAGTAAACAAGAGATTCATTAATTTATGATAGATCCACACCTTATCTTTGTATCCATAATTCCAATAACATGTGTATACATCATTATCGAGAACTACGTGGATATTATAGTCATCGATCAATATATATAAAATATAGTTGTTATAATTACAATTTAATTGAATACTAAAATATACAAAAAGTATTTCATTTTCAAAGCAACAAATGAAAATCAAAAATCATGAAATTTTTACCAAGCACACTCTTATCTCATTAACCATACATCATATTATATTAGACTCAAATTGATACCGTAGAAGAATAAATTGGGCAATGTCAAAAATAATTAATCTCCATTAAAAGCTGAATAAGAATTCCAAATAATCCGAAATTTAACACTGTATTGTAAAGCCCTTTAATTAATACAGATTTTGTACATTGGATAGAAAAATGAAAAGCTGTGAATAAAATGATATGCTATCTCCCAGGAGATTTCGAAGAACGGCTATGATAATTTGTTAGTTCAAGTCATAGAAAATGTAAAACAAAAACAAAGACGATATTGACCCAAATTTGCTTCATTTAATAATACCTGTGATTGATAAATAAAAACGGTTAAATATAAATGCATATGAAATTAAGCACCATTTTATTCAATACTTGTGCAATAAATTCAACCAAGTCTAATAAATAAAAAATAGGTATACCGACAATAAGAAAAATAAAAGAATATGCATATAAATAAATACCAGCAAGCACCGCAATATTGACAGTTCAAAATAAATGCAAAAAACATCAAGGTTGAATTTCTTTACGATTCAAAATACAAAACGCAAATACTATAAAATGTGGCATGTTTTGGCATAAAATAAAAGTTATTATAAAAATACATGAAATATTATCGCAATGAGAATTCTTTCAATAAGGGAATATTATTTGTAACAGAAAATACCAAACCTATTCTGGAAATTCTCCTACAACCGGATAAAAGTTACATTCATGTTGTACAAAATTACCTACATTTTAAAAATCAACACTAAATTTATTGTGTAGACTTGACAGTATATAATATATCGAAATGAAAGGCATTGGTGAAATGAATTGCAAGAAATACATTTTTTCAGTTCAGTTTATTCAATCAATGTGCATGAACTCGAATCAAGATGACTCTACAATCAGTTCACTTATCTTCTTTTCTAAAAGTCTTTGAGCGGTCTTGTGACCTCTTCTTATGGCAATAGACAATGCGGTAGAACCTTCCGCATCTTCTTGGGTGAGATCGGCGCCCCATTCCAGCAATAGAGAAATGCAAGTAGAATGATTGTTAAATGCAGCATACATCAATGATGTCGTACCCAATTCATCGGACGAATTAACAGCGACACCACTACGTAGAAGATAGATAACTATGTCGTGGTGACCATAGCAACTGGCTAGAAGGAGGCCATTCTCGCCATTATCTCCGCATAAATGTAAGCTCGCCCCTTTGTAAGCTAACATTTCAACCGCAGCTTTTTGACCATTAGCACACGCCCATAATAAAGCTGAAAATCCCTGAAAACGATCTTCACACTATACATCACAATAGGATCAAAACTTTAAGATTATTTTAAGACTATAATTTTTGCATTTTTTCTATTCTTTAATGAAATTACCTGACTATCCTGCTGATCTATATGGAATCCTGGTTCGTCAATTTTTTGTTGAAGAAGTATTAGTTCACCTTGAGCCGCCATCTGGTGCACAGACATATCCTTTTGCATAACAACTGCGGTAGTTTGAATATTCCTTCTTTGAACATTTGTAAGTATCGTGGAGATTTTGTTCGGTGATCGACCGTATGCAGCATGATTGCGTTGAAAATTTCTCTCCTTTTTGTTTAAAAATTCAGGAGCAGGGACAAAGTTTTGCTTTCCATTCGGTTCGCTGACAGAAATTCCATTCGGAATCATAACAAAATCTAAAAACATATATTTTACTGCTCTTCACTGCCTCATATCAAGCATAATTAAATCTGTTACATATATGTCTTATTTACAAGTCTCTAAAAGATGGTCAAGAGAAGTCGACTGTTTTACGAGATACGAAAAATGAAAAGAGACAAGATCATTTTGAATTCAAATAAAAATCAAAACTCATACATAATAGTGCATGAAGTAAATAATGGAGCTCTCAATTGACACTCAATTGCAAACCATTTTAGATATAACCACTTCGGATATATTTTTACAATGCTCACACAGTCCAAATGTCAACTGATGAATAATCATGAGGATTTTACAATCTATCTTATAATGAACACTGATGGATTAACACCTATTATTAGTAGAAAGCTATCAGTGTGGCCAATTCTATATACATTTGTTAACTCCAAACCAAACCATAATATACTTCTATCTGGATTTTTCATTGGTGCTACCAAGCCTGATTGGTCGTCATTTCTGGCCAGGATCATTTCTTCGTCGGATACCGTTATTGAGATAGATTCTACCCAATTCAAATGCAAAGTTGTTTTTCGTCTTGACGGATTTGCCCGCTAAGAGTAGCATTTCTAACATCCAAAGCTGTAGTGCAAAGCAGATCCTTGCTATATATTGAGTATCTTCATGATTTTTTTATTTGATATAATATTTCTTATGTTATAGAATATAAAAATTATTTTTTTAGGTTATTAATCATTTTATTTATATGTATATTCCATTTTAAATTATGAAATAGATTCAATAGAAAATTCATGTCTCTTAATTAACCATTTGAACTCTATAACTTTTTTGACAAATAAAATGAAATAGATCTGTTCTGTAAATTGCAAAATAGTGTAATAGAAATATTTAACTAAATACAACACAAAGAAATGCTGATTATTTACCTATTTTGTATTATTAATAAATTTTGATATAAGTATTGTGTTAATTAATTATTATTGTGTTAATATTTGTAAAATTGCCTGCTCAATAGGACATATTATTAGACAATTTGGTTTATATTTTAATGTACACCTCACTATAGTTTATTATCATATTATGCTCTTAGAAATTTTCCCTTTAATTATAGAAATATTTTGGGAGACATAATAACTATTAGACTTTAGAATAACTATTCCTGCTTGTTTTTCCTACTTTCACAAACCTTTTGGACCCAGTTCATTTTTTTAAAAGTATAAAATCACAATGAAAAAATAGAATGTTAACAGTTATTTTGCAAACATAATTGTATATCTATCAGCTTTATAAAAAAATTAAAATGTAGCTTTTATTCAATTCTCTAAATGTAGTTAATTTTTTTATTTTAGTGTTTATTTTAGAATAGAATTGACAATAGTCATCAAAAACAACTACCCGAAAGATACTTAGAAAAGCAACTGGCTACAATTTATTTTTTGGCTTAACTCAATTTAAAAAATATCTGCTGCTGCCTGAAAAGTTTGCCTGCTAATAAAAAGGAAGAGTTTATTAGTAGAGCTGTCAAACACGCCAGAGAAACGGAAAAGGAATGTAGGATTTCAGGAGAAGTGTTTAAAAAAAACTACAGTAGTCCCTGTCTATAACGACCTAAATAATTCGCACTTATTGATTTCTCCTATCTCTACCATATAATTCAACCTGTCTATAACGACTCCCTGTCTAACGCGACCAACGACATCAATATTTTGGCCATTTCTCTGTTATTCGTGCTCGCGGTGGGCATAATTCTAATCCTAATGTGGTACAAGCCCGCTCAGCTCTCCGATGCATTTCTTGCAACAATTTGATCTCTACCAATGTCGGTAGCAATTGTGAAGAACTGGAAATCAGTTTGCTATTACCAGCTTTACCTAAGCCAGTAATAGAGGATTCTAAAAATGAACCTGATATTGTATTGCCATCAATAGAGGTTAACGTGGATCTTGATGCAGAAACTGACGAAGATGCATCACCCTATGTCACTGGCCATGCAATCCAACGTTTTATAACTTGCTCGTGCTGTCTAGAAGCTTTATCTGACCCATCTAAAGCCAATAAATTCATCGCTGAGAAAACAACAAAAACTGTTTACTTTTTTTCCCCTAATTCTCTTGTTATCGATGAAGTTTTCATCACCCTAATCTTTCGTCTATCATTAGGAATCATAACCAAATCAGACCGTTGTTTTATTTTGACTTCATCAAAGAATTCTGTCGTGAGAATGTTCAAAATGTCTTATCGACCTATTTTGTGTCATTTTTCATCAAAGTTTTTTGTATGCGAAAGATGGAATTCGTAAA
>JAYMFX010221812.1:0-10655 GCA_036784945.1 Monocelis spectator | reverse complement strand
CAGTTTTGTATTATTGTATTGTTTTCTGTCAGTTTTGTATTATTGTATTGTTTTCTGTCAGTTTTGTATTATTGTATTGTTTTCTGACAGTTTTGTATTATTAACATTGATTTATAAAACGTCACAAAAATTCTATATAAATATATAAAAAAAACGCATTTTACTTTCACTTGCAGGCTCGATAAAACTTTTGGAAAGAGCGGATTTGGTTGATGTTGAAATTTTGGCCAAGTCCTCCAACACATTGAGCGATACTTGGGAAGAATTTTTTGGCAGATTACCAGGATCGAGGTGAATGTTGGGGTTCGATGTGCTCTGATGTAATGATACAGGACGAACTAGCTGGTTACTACTCTGAATATAACAGACAAGTGGAAAAGTCACATTGGAGTCCAATGATACAATTTTATCCTATATATATACAGAGACTATTTTTTCTATATTTAGAGACGCCTCCTAATGAAGACTTTTATTGTAGTTTTTTTAAAAGATTTTTTTATTTCCATGCTGATCTGACTTATATGAATATTTCTATTCAAATTTTGAGTATACTCCTATCTAGATGATAGGATTTCCCCCGAGATAATTAATTGTAGGTAGATGGAATAGATTCGACACTGGCCCGCAGATGTCGGCTTTAATCCTTTTCTCGTCTTTTCCTTTTAAATGACATGAACTGTCTATAATTGTCGAGTTCATTCCGCCTACTCCAGATAAGATGCATTTTGCATATCACTCATATAGCTTATAAATTTGAGAATGTGATTGCATGTTTAGCGAAATTAATTTGCATTAATGAATCTGATTATGAATGTCAAAAGGAGTATTTAGTTGGTGGGCTTTCACATAGAAATTTGTTCGTGAAGAATTTTGTTCAGGTAACAGATTGAATAATTTTTTAATTAGATTTTATTTTCTGAGGCAGGATTTTTTCTACAGGCAGAGATCAAATTGACATGAAAATAAAATCTCATACGACAGTGTTTTTACATTTCTATAGAGATCTCATTCCTACCAACGCGCTATAGATTACTGATATTGAAGTAAGTGGGTATTGATTGACCGTAGGTATTTGTTGCGTGTAAATGTGTATTCTATATGATTATTCCTCCCTCTCTCTGTCCTCATCCGGAACACAGAGGGTCTGAATGTTAATGGGTGCATTATTCGTATATAATTATGAACCACAAAAGGTAGAATTATTAATATAACATTTCACATCAACGTCGATAATGAATAAAACCAAACCCAAAGTAATAATAATAATTAAGAATCAATATATCATACACGATTAGAAACAACCTAAAATCATGCATTGATAAAGGGGAATACAATAAAAACTTAATTAACCTTATTATGAAGTGAATTATATGAGTGAATTAGTCATTTATAATTTGTATTGTGGATGTGAATCTCAAATCCTTACACAATGCAGTAACCCAAATAACTCAGCTATTTATTATAATACGTATTCTTGCATGCAAAATTTCGAATCATTTGGTTTAGAGGGATTCGAAAAATCGCCAATTTTCAACCAATCTTGAGCTAACTATAAGCCTATTGCCATAGGCTTAGATTTTGATATTTCGAATTAAGACTCAGTTTAACCCATAGATATCAGAAACAGCACCATTCATATAGGTAAAGTTCAATACCATAGATATCACAGGCAAGCTTGTTTGCCTGTGAAAGCTATAGACAGGATATCTATGTTCAATACATTTAATTGTATAGATTTACCACTTGTTTATATCTGTGGGCTAAATTGTTAATTCAATAATAAATTACCGCCTCGACGCATAACAAGGTCAAGGAATTCTCAATTAACTATGTAACTATGCTTTAGCAGCTAACGGCCTATTAATGCCTAGATATAGTTCGCTCTGCGGTAACCTACATTTATAATCATGTGATTGGTTGGCGTGTCTGAATGACTCAGTGGAGTAGACTAATTGAAATTCAGTCATACATACGCTGAAATGTGTGATGAGTTCCAGATCGATAATTTGATTGGCTCTCAGAATATAGAAAATTCTGTATCTTTCTGTCAATGCTTGATATAATTTAGAGTAGAATCTTGTAGAAACAAGATTATGGTACTTGCTTGATGAAATTTATCTCATGCATAATTTATTGATAATTGATTTTTCTTAGCTTACACAAGAGTACTAAAAGTGACCCGAGCCAAACTTAAGCTCCTTAAATATTTAATCTCAACACGTCCGAGAAGTTTCATGATAATGGGAAGAATTGACCGGACATGGCAGCGAAATAAATGCCGGACACACCAAATTTGATCGATATATATTTTATAATAAAAGCACCAAAATAAGTTCTTTTTATAAACAACAAGTTAATAAAAATATCAAAACAACAAAACGTAAACCGCGATATCAATATACAATAACAATATGTGTAAATAACCACATACTCACAGGCTTGAGGGTACTTGTCTGAACCTACATACAACAATATGATAATTCTTTTATGATATTATTAGTAAATAGTTAATTTCTAATTGATAGGTTCCAATTTATAGTGTGAGAGCAATAAAATAATCAATGCTCTCTCCACTACTCTCTACTATCCCTCCAAGTTTCTGGATACTTCTATCTACTAGAGGAGTCGGACAAAATGGCCGAAAAATGTCCAAAAATCCCAAATTTCCCCATTCTACTTTTTGCAGAAGCCAAAAATAGCACGCAGGAGTCAAACTTCGGCTCTCTAAGCCTCTCCTCACATAATACTAAGATTTCATGACGATATCTCAAAGTGATGACATAGTAGACAGCTTAAAATATATTGAAGATTTCGAACTGAGCGATATTTAGATCCTAACAAGATGACACTATTTTGGTCACTCTGTCCGACCACTTTGAGATATCGTCATGAAATTTTAGTATTAAGTGGAGAGAGATGAAGAGAGCTTAAGTTTGAGTTCTGCTGTGTTTTAGCATTGACCAATAAACAAATTCTTTCTTTTCATGACGAGATAAATTTGAAAATAATTTTGAAACAATTAACTATATACACGATAATCAATTTCATTTCTATTTATGTTTAACATTATTTAACTTTTATCCAATAATTTTTTATCATAATCAGAGAATTGAGTTTGATGTTATTTTTATCAGGCTTTGGTATGTTATGGCAGTAAGTTAGTGAGGGGGTATGTAAACCACATGTCATCCACCTAATCGCTACTCTAGAAAAAACATTTATAATGAAACAACTACTACCTACAAACATTACAAGTTTTTACAACATTTGATTTCTCTTCGCAGCACAAATGTTTTTTCAAATCGATAATCATAGGGAAACATATATTTTGTTTTACCGTTTTAATTTTCTTTGTTACACTACTTGATGAGTTAAGTAGTGTGTACAAATCCTGACGATTATTTATTATTGCACTTTAATAAATAATTGACTTTTGTCAAATATATTTATCCTGAATATATTGGTTCAATACCGTAATTTATTTGCGTATTCTGAGAATTTATTTGGCAAAAGTCGTTATCTTTAAGGTTTTATGCAAATTTTAAAGCTTTAGTCAGTCGCTAAAGTAGTCAGTTTGTATCACACTTTTGACTTTAACAAGGGGGGGATATCTCTTTATCCGACTGATGATGCTTAATAAGGTTGAAACGTGTCTGTATCGTGTTGAAATCCTTCTTTGTTACACTACTTGATGGGTTAAGTAGTGTATACAAATCCTGACGATTTTATTAATTATCAAATATCATTATCTATACCAACATTACAAGTTTTTAAGAGCTACACATTTGATTTCTCCTCTCAGCACAAGATTATTTTCAAATCGATATTCATATGAAATTATTATTTTCTGATTCCACCACCAGCAATAATATTTAGAAAGTGGGATTGAATTTAAAAAGACACTCCAAAAATAATCTCATACAAATTAGTCAAGCAAATATTCCGCCACATAAAGTATAGTAAATATGTAGTTAAGGACCATTTATTCTCTCTGGCACACTTGAAAGCGTGTCAGAATAGTTTGGTTGCAGCAGCTCAATGCAGCAGCTCAATGTTAAATAACTCATCCATCATTCAGTTTGTCAAAACTTATTCAGGGAAATAGTTTCAGTTTTCTTACAGTTATTAAACATCTTTATGAAACGCTTTTCGCGGTCAAACTCTATATTATTACTGATTTACAAAGAAATTTTGCATTAGAGAGAGACAGAGACAGAGACAGAGAAAGACAGAGACAAAGACAGAGAGTGAAAGTGAAAGAGACAGAGACAGAGAGAAAGAGTGAGTGAGTGAGTGTAAGAGAGAGAGAGAGAGGGAGGGAGTGAGAGTGTAAGAGAGAAAGAGTGAGTGAGTGTAAGAGAGAGAGAGAGAAAGAGAGAGAGAGAGAGAGAGAGAGGGAGTGAGAGTGTAAGAGAGAAAGAGGGAGTGAGTGAGTGTAAGAGAGAGAGAGAGAGAGAGAGAGAGAGATGAGTGAAGAGACAAAGAAATTTGTCTCTTTTAATTATCGATCGAGAGATTTTAATAATTCAATTGGTACTTTTATAGATTTTATTACTTTAAGAGATTACTTTAAGAATAATACCTGACAGTAATATTTTTAATAATACATTGCATAGGTAATTGTAAATAAATTATCGATTATTAATGACTTGACAGAAATTTTCGATATTTTATAATCTCCTTGACCTTTAGAATAAATCCCTGAATTAAATATTAAATGTGTTACAACTATCACCAATATGAGAGTAAGGGAATCAAATCACCCCATCTGTCTGTCAAATTGAGATGTGAGTGTAAGCAGGCTATCACCTCTAGTTCAGGTCAAAATCACAGATCTGTATTTAAGATTACATTAACGACAATCTACATATAGTGAACTACATATAGGGAAAATATGAAAATTATCATTTATCATCTAAATAAAACTCATGCAAAACCACAGAGTTCCATATTTACAGGGGTAGAGAGATCACTCACTATAACTGTCGCGCTATTATAAGATGCCAATCAGTCTCTACAGAGTAATTTATGGAATGGAGTATGGACTCGTATTTTCTATATAGAGACTGTCCTCTATCTGTTTGAGTCATTTGAATGAGGTTCATCATTGAAATTGATTTTAAACGTGTCATCGATAAACGATTGATTCCGTAAATGATCACGTCCCGTGAAAGTTATTGTGTCAGCCAGTAATTCCTCAGTTCAAAGTATTGTTATATACAGAAAGTTATCAACTGCTCCTATACATATATATTGACTAGTAAACATGGCAGTTAAAAGATAGGAAACTTCAATTTCCGAAAAAGTAACAGAAAAAGAACTCTTCTGTAAAATTTAATTCATACGCTAATTAAACTCGAATTCTAAACATGCTAAATAAAGAACAACAACAGCACAGATAAGGATTCATCCATTAATCTTGAAACTCTATAAACCCAAACAAGGCTATCTATTAGGAGTGTAATTATATATAAGTAAGTATGTATTATAAATTTCACATGAGATATAAATAAAAAGACACCAAAATTTCTAGAAATTATCAACTCAGCTGATATTAAACAATTCGACATTATTTCAATACCGTTTTTATCTATTGAAACAGAACTGATAATGAAATCATTAAGGAATTTCAGCACCAACAACCAACAATCAAATTTAAATTTGTAAATTAATGTCATCAGAGCGCAGCTAAATGCAGTTTATATTTGAGAATTGGAAAGTATACTTATGTAATTATAAAATACTCAATTTCAATTGTACTACTGTAAATTTAAAAGTAATATTAAGACCCAAATTAGTTTTTCATACTCGTCCAATAGAAATTGCAAGAAATGGTAGATAGTAAACTTTTAAGAATCTTGATAAAAGTAAGTTCTTTCTTTTAAAATAGATAATTAACTTATTAGCAGCCAAAAGTTCTTCTTATCAATAACCATTCTTGGAATAAACACGCATGAATAAGAAATGGCTGAGAATAAAAAGGGAGTGATGATGATTACGTAATAGTCACATTGACACCTTGTGACTGAGTAGGACGTATAACCAGGAATTGCATAGTACAGTTCCAGTCTAACGCGACATACGACCGATCATTTGTGTCATTGTCTTTCATGATTTTAGCTGTGTTATGCGACCGTGTTACGTAATAGGCCCATTTTATTCTCACTCATTTATCAATGCAAATAGAATCGTTAGATTGACAAAAAGTTGACAAAGCATTTTTTGGAATCTAAAGTGCAGTTCAGCTGAGTCGAACGGTATAATATCTAATATCTACAGAATGCAGGTTGATGATGATGATGGTGATGATATATAGTAATAATAATAAATAAAAACAGGTACCACTATATATAAGAGGATTAGCGATAAATATTAATGGAGGATAAACTATAAGTTTGTACAGCAGGCATGATGGCAAACATGACAATACAAACCTTCGGACGAAAAAGACGATAGATATTTTAAGACGAAAAACACTGACTTAAAATCTTGCCTTAACAGAAGAAGAATCTGTCCCACCGACTTTTAGATCGGTGACCTGGGAATGGCTGTGCTTACGACTATGACTGTACCAGTGGCCAAACTTTCGCCCACGCTTTGGCGACACGAGGAGGGAATTCTCCGGATTTAGAACTGGCACAGTCAGCTCAATTGGAGAAGAATTGTCGTCAATATCCTTCATCATAATGTATTGATTGATTGGTGAGAAAAAAAATCGATGAAATTAAAACAATAAATCGATAACAGCTAGGAAATCTTTATAATATATTCTGGCACAATAGATTTTAGTTATATAGAATGTTTATTCCCACTTTTCTATGATGAAATTGAATTCTCATTAAGTTTAATTAAAATATTAAAAGATTCATAAAATTAATTAAATTTTAAAATTGTCAACGAATCGATATGATGATATGAAAAGGAAATCAAAGCCAAACATCATATTATTTCACATCAGCGATGAATGGCTAGACCCTTAGTTTTACCCTTTAGGGATACAGTTTTCCACAGCTATAAGGAAGAATGATAAGATTTACAATCTAAATTGTCAGTAAATTCTCTGATTAATGGCATGAAAATTGATTAATCTTGTGATAAAAAATGTTTCTTTTCACAAATTCTCAATTCTATCGCGTATAAATTATATAACGAAGCCGTTATTTGTGACATATCAGCTGCAGGTCTCAATATAATCAATAATCAATTACTCTGTAGGTACACATATTATTAATATCATATGGACTTACTTCGATTTTGATTTTCTCCAGTACATTTCCTAAATCGAAAAGTTTCCTTTGAAGAAGTTTCCCATCTAAAATTGTAAAACAAATTATAGATTCTTCATTCATTTACCCAATTGTATTCCTAAACCTGCAGTTAAATAATTAAATATCTATGGTCAATGGTTCATGTCACAGGTCGAGTTAGTGTATAATTCAGAGCAATCAATAGATATCTATGCATATTCTAGTGTTATCTATTTTTAGCATTGAATTAGACGTCAGCCAATCATAGTATATCGACAAATTATGTCTAAAAGATTAACTACTACATAACTCCAACTTACCGGATTGAACTCGTTCCAATTTACTTGTGCTGGGCTTTTGAATTCCGAATTTTCGAACATCTACAAGTGTAGGTACAAATAAATTAAAGAATACCTAGAGATATTTAAGTCAGTCAGGATTTTATTATAGCATAACCATAGAAATCGGAATTATAAAGCCGCGAGCCAACTAAAACAATCTATCTCTATGAGCATAACAGTTTTTATACGCTTTAACCATAGAAATAGACAATTTGTTTTTCCGCGTCAGGCAGGCGCATTTAGTTGGTTTCTATGGCTTCAACTCTCAAAAATGCCCGCCATTTTCATTTTCATTCAAATTGTCGTTCCAATGAAAACAATTTCTCGCATCTTCTATTATTTTCGTAAACGAGTGGTTTTTGTGTTTATTTCTCTGCTACATGTTATGTACATATATTGAATAATATTCATATTTCTAGAATGCACTTTTTTCAGTATTCTCTTTGAGTGAAAAAATCGTTAAAATCAATTATAAGACGTTCAAGAAAATAGCATTCATTACATTCATTTCTTGGTATATCTTGATAAAAATACCTATTATACAGACTATTAGCATAGTCAGATGTTTTCCCATAAAGCTTTTACTCTTTATACAAAAGAAAACTTTTCCCTGGAAATATTTGATCTCAAACAATAGTTAAAAGCAATAAATAGCTATTTTCATGAGGGGAAAATAAACTTTTAGTATAGACTTAGAAATAAGGGATTTCTATTGATAAATATTTATCGATTAAATGGGTCCCTTTAATGTTGACGACTTTGGTATCTTAGTGATTAAAATACAGATTGGAGACTCATTTAAAATTATTGTGCCTTTTTTGAACAAGAAATGGCAGAACATATTTTTTTAACATGGCGTATGATACAAGCATAGAACCAATTAAAGTAAAATAAAGACCAGCGGATGAAATTATAAGAAACGCTAAAAACTAAATATTATGACCAAGAGTTTGGTAAGGTTGAATAACGGTTCCTATAAACCAAATAAACAGAGAAAGACAACAGATTTTGAAGGAATTATTATTCATTATAAAAATAATCGTGGGAGAGAAAAGAGAAAAGTCCACTTTACCTCTCGATTATTGAAAACTATGAAATTTTTATATAATTACTGAAGAGATTTATTGCAAATTGAAATCAATATTAGCCCCACAAATTCTCCGGCGTCTGATATTCCTGGTAGAATCTCACATTGACATTTGATCCTTTAATATGAACTACAAAGATATTTTGTCTAAGTGTGTCAACAGAAAGATAATCTCAGAAATTCAATTCATTCTACGATATATTATAGTCTGTATAGGCGGGTATCGTAAGAAATATTCGATTTTCATGGCATTTTAGCAAACTATTATATTAGTGATTGGACTACATTATAGAATAAATAGCTAGACAATTTTTAAATGAAAGATTAATTTGAAAATTTAATATTCCTTATAAAGAAGTTAGCGTGTGAGATAATCAATTATAGACTTGATATTGCCTAGTTGAAAAAGAGCGCCTTATTGGTGGTTTAAACAAAGAGATGGTCAAATTATCGATCGTGAAGACTAGTGACACTATTTCAGCGTATTGAGCGGGCAGCGAATTGTAGTGCTGGTTGAGTTTAACACCGATTCATTGCAAGTCTGATTGGCTGTTAAGTTTAATCAATTATTTTTCACAGAGTTATTGTAAGTTAGGCCTGCCAAAATGTGATGCGCGCGCGATCAAAGTGTTTTATTATTTTGGCAGGCCTCTCTAGTTAAATGTATAGCGTGTCGTGACTATGAATTGAGACCACAGACGGGAATGTACCTACCTACTTTGATTTCATTGGCTGATTGGCATCTAATGCTGATGGCATCAGTGGCGCGTTCTTATGATAGCGTGAGTTAGTGAGTCACTACCATAGAGATGTAATACCTATAGAGTGGTAGTCTGAATGAGATTGTGGAGACAAATTGAAAATCAAATTCTGCAGGCAAATCGACGAATACTCGACTATGATTCGTTAAGAAGTAATGGCTGACTTCTAATTACGAATGAAACTCGCGATTAGGCTCGTCTGCCTGCAGCTGCCATGTTTCTAATTGTCTCCTCAATGAGAATCAGATCACCACTATATCTCTATGGTCACTACTGTAACTGAGAGACGAATGCTATATTTAAGATCTCTATGGGCTACGTATATTAATCAATGATAGACCGTCTCCCCGCCTGTAACTCTATACGCTGAAATAGTGTGACGTCAGGATAGATAATTTGATTGGCTCTTATGATATGAGATTCTCTATCTCTAAACCAATAAGGTTCTAAGTTCTAAATATCTCTGGTGTGATTTCTTGTTTAGGTATCATATATATATATATCATACAAGCTAAACAGACAAGATATCTATGGGTATTTAGTATCATATTTCCTATTTTTTGAATTACCACATATGTATCAATATTATAGTGAAAGGTGAATTTGAAAAGTTTCTCAAATAATTACTTCAATGAGTGACTTTCACACACACTGGAAGTATTTTTCCTTAGGCGTGGTTTCCCAATTAATGCAGAATTCAAAGTTGTAACTATTTCAAGAGAAACTATAGACTACCAATGGTCTATAGAGAGTAGACTAGCGTGCTGTGAATAACGACCTGCATTTCGGTATGATGGAATTTCATCGCCTTATCTCAAAATGTACAACACGCACAGAACAATTGAACTATTGTACATTTTACAAATAAAGGAGTGATTTGAATATTTGAAATGAAAGCGAAGCCTCGTTCATTAATTATTTACACAATGAAATTTCAGGAAAGGCGGGCGCTATAATGTGGTCTGGTGCGCAAATGCTTTGAACTAAATGCTCATACTAATTGCATTTGTCATTTATTAATTAGTTCAGCTAATACAATCACATCTGACACACATTTCCATACAAACGAATTTCCAGCAACAAATACTAACAGTTCAATAAAATTCACTTCTCAGATTTTCAATTTACAATAAATTCTCTAGCATTTTAAATACACAGCTAAATAACCTTTCTAGTGAGCTATGATCATCTACCAGTCTATCTGTCTGTCTGTCTGTCT
>JAYMFX010221801.1:0-10657 GCA_036784945.1 Monocelis spectator | reverse complement strand
ATATCTAGGAATATCTAAGAATATCTAGGAATATCTAAGAATATCTAGGAATATCTAAGAATATCTAGGAATATCTAAGAATATCTAGGAATATCTAGGAATATCTAGGAATATCTAGGAATATCTAAGAATATCTATAAGAATATCTAAGAATATCTAAGAATATCTAAGAATATCTATAAGAATATCTAGGAATATTTGTAAATAATTGATCAGTCGAACAACAAATTTATCGACTTTCATATGATATTATTCTATAGTTAACAAGATATTCTACATCTAGTTGCAGTGATTGAACATATACAGTAGTCTTAATTTGAGATAATAGAATGCAAGTCATGCGTATTTCATTTACCTACAGTATATAGATCCATTTAACAGTTCGGGTAAGTGATTTTTTTAATGAGTACATTATCACAGTACCCTTTCTTATACTATCTGGCAATTTTTCAACATGAATTGATTTGAATCCTTTTGAGAGTTTCTGAATTTTATGAACATATATTGTAAAATAATAATCGAAATTCATCGTCTTTAGTGATATATAGTTATATTAATTAATTTATGCAGAAAATTATTTGGTTCTTTTTTTATATTTATTTTAAATTTTAAATTTCAGACTGAGTTTTGTTCCATTAGAAAGGATGTCTACTATGACGGTAATTATTCTAGTTTTTCATATTGTATAATATATCGGAAGTTTTAAGTTCATTGGCTAAACCCATAATCAATAATCAATAAAACAAAGGTTGTGTAAAAATTAATAGTTTTCTTTCTTTGGGAATAATAAATAAATTACACGACGTTTCAAAAATCTATGTCGAGTGTAAAATATGGAATCTAAGATGGAGGCAATAAATATGGATCGAATCACGAGAGAAGTCGAAAGAGAGATTAACAAAAAAACAGAAACAATTTACTTTTAATGGCTACCCTGATCATGCGATTTCTGATTTCAATCTCAACTCTTAACCTTTTTCGATTGAATTTAAACCTTTATTGTTTATTAAAATTCCCTACATCTTTGACACTCAAAAATTTAAAATTATACTTAGAGATACCGACTTATAGACTCTAAATTAAGAATTATCTTTACCATCCCTAAACCTTTGGGCTGGCAATTTTAAAGAGTCTAAAGAATCTTTCCATTGTAAGGATAATTGTTCATCAATCATGTAAATCTTCGTCTAAATCGGGCCATATTATGAAAGACTTTCGAAAGAAGATTGATAATATGAAAGATTTTCAAATGTCGTCATCTATCTATATTATTCCCAAATAAAGTGTTTTTACAAATGGTGATGTTTGTCTTCACTTATATATTGTTAAATTATGTAACTACTGTCTGAAATATTATATTTAAAAGTTGTCTAGATGATTTTTTTGTAGGTAATTTATAAAAAAATCTTTATTCCTATAATTAAATTTCAGTGAACGTCCCATGAATTGAAGAGAATCCTTTGGTCATATTCTGTCCCACTCAGCCATATTCATGTGCCAATGTGTAAATTAAACTAGGATCCTATGGTGGTAGTGCCACAGATGATATGACTCTTAAAATAAATGAGCTTCATATATTATATGTATACAGTAGTGCTCAAATATGTAAATAGTGATGTCCATGTAACTAACTATAGTATATATGCAATACATTTATTTCATATTGTAAATATGATTACTTTTGTATTTGTTCATTAAACATTTTTACCTGCTCCCTAAGCCAAACGTTTTTTTTCTATAAAATTTGAAAGAATAACGAAAGAATTCCTGTTATTCAAATATGAGTTAAGAAAAACAATACCATAGCTATGGACAAATGTGTATCCGAATATACTAAAGATTATTATAAAAAACTAATTTGGAGTAACTTGATACAATTTCACTGATTCGCTGATGATTGAGCGCAGGAATTAAGATCTGGGGGGATTGCAAGGGATGCTGACGGAATCGGATAAGAATCAAGATTTTGGTTGATCATTGTTAATTTTTTTATGAGATATTTTCAAGAAACTCAAAAGTTTTTGTTATGTCTATGGTTGTTTGAAATAAAGGTTTTATGCATAGAGATCGGACTTTATTTTCGTCTTATTCTGCCCGATTGTCCGATCTCTATAGTTCTATAGCTACGAATAAAACGAAATAAAAGCTTCGAAATTTAGAATTTAGAATCAAGATTATGCAATAATTTATATTTAATTTATCAATAACTTTGTTTAAGATAATAACAGCAAAATTGGTAATATTTATTAAATATGTATAATGAAATTGTGTCCAACACAAACTCAAAGCTCTTATTACATTTATTCACATCACTTCTAGAACTACGATTATCAATATATTATGAATCTGTCTCTTCAAGAATATGGCATAATGTATTAATTTGTTGAAACGAAATCATCAACGAAATCAATCAGCATCCTGCTTACTTGACTATAAAATTATTTATTTATTGTTATTAATATTGTTTAGGAATTAATTGGCGATTATTTGAATATAACTTTAAAATGAATGGTGATTTGAAAGATTTCATTAGGGTAATTTTAATTTTCTTGTATTAATAATAATGTTGTTTGCCTACCTAAAAATACTTTTTTATCCCACTAATGGTTTTATAGTATATATTTAGTAGATTCCTGGTTGTCAACCTGATTTTAGTTGATTAAATATATTATTAGTTTATGTTTTTGATGTGATTTTCTATTTAGTTTAAGATGTCAGCAATTTCTATTAATTGAATGTCCTGCAAATCGAATTTTGTACTCATTCTCAATAATTGTTAAGTTTACTTAACACTCTCATATTGCAACCTTTAGGGAAATGTCATGTTATGAGATATACCAAAATCAAATTTCTGTCATTTATAAATTGGCATATACACTGCTAATAAAATGACTATTTAATCATACAATTTCATCATAACTTGTCATTTTGGTACCGACTAATAAATAGTGGCTAGATATCTCTATAATTTGTTCATAACTTGTTACTCATATCTAGCCAAATTGAAAACTAGCGGGCTAGATATTCATATAAATCATGGCTTAACTTGTCACTTTTGTACCTCTATAACTAGTCGTTTTTATTTGCAGAATATGCTGTAAATAAGATAATGTGACATTGAATTCAATTTTTTCCTAATAATTAATTATTAAAAAGTATGCATTATTTGTATAAATCATTATAAATGTGGTGTAATATTCTATTTTCATACTTGGTCCTATTATGCCATATTCATATTCATTTCATTTTCTAATGAAATGAATACTAAAAAGCTATCTTAGCCAAGGAAGGATTTATATTCTGGCAAATAAAAAGGTTGCATGCTAATTAAAAGTATCTTATGTCTTATGTAAAATCTTCTAAAATATATAAAACAGCCTATTGTAAAAATCCAACTAAAAATTTCCAATTGGGTTTTTATATTTTTTTATCCCAAACTCCTTATTGCGTAAATTTTGTTTCATCAATCCTAATAAACCAGAATCTTTTTTATTTTAGATACCAGATGAAAAATTTGGTTACCCATTGCATAATTTTTCCATTGCTCATCATTATCAAGAAGACTTAAAATGTGTACTCTTACCTTGTGGACTCATCAAAGATAGGTATGTGTTAACCATTGAGAAAACTTATATTATTTCAAATGATATAACACAATACTTACTTTAACTTATGATCTAGACATTCTATTTTTTACATCAAATAATTTATGTTTTTAGAATTGAAAAGATTGCTCTAGATCTAACTAGTCAGTTAGAAGGCTCTCAAGGAATTGCTGCATTATGTGTTCTCAAGGGAGGTTTTAAATTTTTCACTGATCTGATTGATGGTATTGATATGATTAATCGAACCAAGGGAGTTTCTATTCCACTTTCTGTTAATTTTATTAAGCTCAAGAGTTATTCAGTAAGTTGATTTTAATTTTATAATAATTGAATGCATGTTATTCCCTGTGCATTATAAATATATAAGATATACATCTTATTTTAGGATGTGGAGTCAACTGGTGTAGTTAAAGTTACAGGAATGGATGATTTATCTGAATTGAAAGGGAAGGTTAGTTGACATTTGCAATACAATTTAATATAACTGTATATCAGAAAACTGTACTTTTGGTAAATTAAAATAAACATTTATTTTAAACCTGACTGATCAGCTATATCAAAAACACAAGAAAGTTATTTATATTATATTTTACAACTATTTTATTGATAAAACATGGATAAGTAATAGGACATTGGAAATTACCAAGACAAAATTTAGATGTCAGAAAGATAGAAGACAGAGATAGCTAAACCATCTATGTTAGTTTTAGTCTCTTGATTTTATTTTTTTGATTATCCTTTGCTTTTCTATTGTGATTTCTGACTTTGCCTTTCTAATTCTAATTATATGATGGGAAAATTTTATGTAGTTAATTATTCCTTTCCTGATTTATAGATAATTTATTCATGGATATGATACTCAAATGTCATAATTTTCGGAACATTGTCTTTTTCAATTGAAGCTGCTTGACTAAGATATTAAGTTTCTACTTCCAAGTTGTCATGTTTAAACATGACTCTGTGTGTACAAGCAGTTCTCATCTGTGTAAATAAATATATCATTGTTTCTTACTTCAGTACATAGACACAGTACATGGTTTGTACAGATAATAAGTTAAGTAATTTAAATATATCCTTGGACTATTGTCAGGAAACTCTTTTACACATCTTAATGAAAAGTCTCTTAACCATGTAAATCATGGTGGTGTTCTTAAAATTGCAATTACAAGTGGTCTTCTTGCTAGTTCCAGGTGGCAGCAGCATTTAGAGTCACTTGAAACCAATAGTAGAAAGCGAAAGACTGTAAATTCCTGTCTTACTGATCCGAAAATTCTTAAGGAGAAAGATCCCGTTTTCATGAACAAGTTGAAGTCTTACCAAATGAATGTTGTAAATTTGTTGACTTGGCTGAGGAAAAAGACTTAAATAAACAGCTCATCATTAGATCAAATGCCCTTCGGCGTCTGCTAAAGAAAAACGTGAAAATATTGCTCAAACGGAAATTGAAGTGAATGAAAAGGAGCTGCTACATATGAAACGATAATTTAATATATGATATCATTCCATGACTCTTTGTGCATAGTGTTCACATTATTTACTATATTCGATTAAAATGATACCATTCCTTGAATATTTTTACTTAGTTTTAATGTTACTACATTATTAACATATTAAAAATGTCTTTAATTTTCTTATGAGGCCTGTACGAACCCTGACATTTGATTCATTTATAACATACATTATGCTTAGTTACAGATCTAGCTACAATTCTACTTTTATTTTCAAGTGTATTATATTTTTCAATTTATCGCAATGCTATTTGATATATGTTTATTTTCAGGATGTTCTGATAGTTGAAGACATTATAGATACTGGCCGCACAATGACCCATTTGCTTAAGCAGATGGCTCAATATGAGCCTAAATCTGTGAGATGTGCCAGGTAATTCTTGAATTCTTTAATTGATATAATCATTCAAACCTGCCTTTGTAGCAGTTGGATGTGCCTTTAATCTCACAATTTCTATCATATCTAGGTATAGCCGTACCCGAATCAACATTTATAGAACTGTTTAATGTGAAAATAATAAAATTTATGATACAAATGGCAATATCTATATTCCACTGTGAAATCTTTGTTGAATGTCTTATGGTAACATTGTACAGGCTTATTGTATTGCACATAATATTCTGTATGCGCAATGTATGCGAGGATCAAACCTAATTTGCATGGCAGGTGGGTCGGTCATAGTTCATTCTTTTATTTTCATTGTCTACTAAAATCAATAACTGTTATGCTTGTTCCATATTTATTCAGAACCCACAGCTCTGTTTTCATTCAAGTATGGCGACTAATTAATATTCTGCCGTGGAACATAACATTTATTACTTGCTTCGCTTACAGTCCTTCGCTAGCCTAAAATGTCCTAAATCAATTTTCATTTTATTAATTCGTGTGGAAAGGAATCTTTCAAATAACTTGTATTTGTTTCGGGAAGTAGTAAAAAATTCTAACAATTAGAGAATAATTTAAAGAGAAATCATCCAATAGAAATCAGAATGAAACGAAAAATGCAAAATAAGCTAAATAAAATCTAAAAGCGTAGGATAAAAGTCTTAATTTTTACATTTCACATTTCTACTATATTTATAACATTGGCATTCTATTTCGTATTTAAGTAATTGGATGCTTAAACGTTAAGAATAGAAATATCCTTGGTTACCATTGGAATAAATAGATAAAAACAATTAATGTTATTGCTTTCAGTCTCTTGGTAAAGCGGACTGCCAAAAGTTGCGGATACCGTCCTAATTGTGAGTATTTAATAATAATTAAATTCATACAAAAGGTGGTTTATGTTCTTCATCCAAATACAATATTTCAATTTTAGTCACTGGATTTGAGGTTCCCGACAAATTTGTTGTAGGTTATGGACTTGATTATAATGATCACTTCAGAGATCTGAGTGTGAGTACTGGCATATCTTCTGTTTTGTTTTATATGCTGACATATGAAATTGTATTTGACATGTTTGCATCCCTCTGCTGTATAGATGTTTATATATTTGGGTACATTAATTTGTCTTTTAATGTTAGGAATAACACGCGATAAAGGAATATAAAATTATGGTTAGCTTTGTGTATTCTCAATGATATAAATAGCCATACTTGAAGAAGTGAACATAAATTGTTTCGTCTGATGTATATGATTGAACCATCCTGTATCTATTTATAAGCATCCCATATAAACCTGCATACATTTAATTAATTGAATATTTTTATTGCTATATTTTAGCATGTTTGTGTCATTAATGAAAAAGCAATTGACAAATATGCGTCCAAGAAATAAGACTTAATTCAGAAAAAGAAAGAGATATTTCTGTGAACATTCTTCTAAACAAAATAAATTGTGCAGATCCTATTTTTAGTTTAATTTTTACGACTTACCTCTGATGCATTTCATTTTCTATACCTATTGAGGGTTTAAGTTCATTGATTTGTAAATTATGAATTCACTAAATACTATACCTAGTCATTATTTGAATGATCGAATCATATTTTTTAAAAACATGGGAAATTGGAATTAACTATGTACACTTATTTTGATTAAATAAAATACTATTATATAGAGAATTTAATGTAAAACGGAATGTTTTCTCGTTCGACGTCGATAATTATTGGTTTACAATTTGCCAGGTCATAAATGTAACACATTGCTGTGCAACTATACATATGGAGTAAATATTACTAATTCGTTGCTTATAATTGTCAATTTATATGGCACAGTATAGAAATTCGTCTAATTTGGGTGAATAGCAGTAAGAATACGCATCAAGCCTGCAGACTTTATAACTTGCTTTACACAATAGATTAAATTTGTTTATTTTAATCATCAAAAAACACCAATAGTATGCTGCTATAACATAGTATTTATTTTTCTATACGCATGGAAACTCCCCATACTGGTAATTGTAGGGTTGTTAAGGGTGTGCTTTTTTCCATAGAATTTGTACCGGAATTTACAAGCGTATTCATACCCGACAAATAACTATGCGAAGTATTGCATGTCCAATACACATTTATTTGAGCGTGTAAACACACCTTAAAAAAATTGCTCAAATTTCTACAGCTTTCACAAATAAAGTTTGTTTTAATTTATGATATTTTTAAAACATGTTGTCCATTTTCAAAAGTATTAATCGCTTTTGTATTTTACCAATTTAACTATGACAAATTGTAAAACATTATTAAGCTTTTGAAAAATAATTAATACCCATTTTTTTTATTTGTTTAACACTATATTTATTCAAAACATAATGTCATTAGTGTTTTTAATTATTATAAAAATTTCTTAAAGAATTGACTGGTTTCACTCACCTTATTTATGATAAGACATGTTTTACAAGATTGTAACATGCAATATGACTTAACTAAATCATCTCCTCACTTTAATATTAATAGTAAACAAACCTGTGTGTTTTTGCAGTAAGTATAGTCTATGATTATGAAAATAAAAAACTTTCCACTAAGTGACTAAGACAGAGTAAGATAAAGACATTTGCCAAACAACTTACCAGTTTATCAGCATGTGATTAATATTCTTTATAATAAAAATAGCAAAATAATAGTTTAAATCTAAATGGTCAACATTAATTAGCAAATGCAGTCTTATTTTCATTCTTTTAATATTTATTGCAACATAATTACTAGTTACTCTGTAATCTATTTTGATGTGGTCATTATATGAGTATGCTATGTTAAGTTAAAAGATGGTCCTAAAAATAAAATGGTTGTATCATACACTAGGCTGTCATTATAAACACGGCAATTATAATGTAAATAACATAAATTATTTTTTGTTTTAATATTTGATATCAATTTGTTTCTAAACTTAGCTTTTCTTTTATTCTATTGTAGATATAACCAAATAATTGCATAAATTTGTTATGTATATTAAAAAGGTAAGTATGTTATTGATTTGATGATCAGTTGATTAAAACTGATTTAAAAAAATCACTAATAAGTCAATATGTATTTCATTAACCAATCTAATTGATTTTTTAGGTTATTATTCAAGGTTTTAGGAGTTATCGTGACCAAATATGTCCTGAAGAATTTGATTCATGTCATAATATAATTGGTATGTTATTGGAAATCATATTCTGATCACAAATGATTCTTGATTTAATGATCATCATTATGCTTTTTTTAGTTGGCAGAAATGGTTCTGGTAAATCTAATTTTTTTCAAGCCATTCAATTTGTCTTGTCAGATGAATACAGTCATTTAAATAATCAGGAGCGGCAAAATTTACTTCATGAAGGCACAGGGCCTCGAGTTATATCCGCTTATGTAGAGATCATTTTTGATAATTCAGATAACAGAATTCCCGTGAGTTACTTTTCTTTTACTAATGAGTAATTTTTTTAAATGATGTTTTGTAAGTTTATATAATGAATGCATTATCCAAGTATTTATGTTTTTTACATTTAGTTTGATAAAAATGAAGTGTCCCTTAGACGAATCATTGGTAACAAGAAAGATCAGTATTTTCTTGATAAAAAGATGGTTACGTGAGTACACAATATGCTATCAGCACTATTTGATATTATTCAAGTAGTTGCAGGTGGGTACTTATTTATATTTTTTCATTTTTAGTAAAGCTGATGTGATGAATTTACTTGAAAGTGCTGGATTTTCTCGCAGCAATCCCTATTATATTGTAAAACAGGGCAAGGTTAGTTTCTTTTATTTATTACACATTAATATATTTAACAGAATTGAAAGGCTTAAAAATGTGTTAGATCAGATTTAAGATTATAAATTGCTATGATTTAAAATATTTATCATTGCAGATAACTCAATTAGCCACCTCTCCCGATCATGCACGTCTTAAACTGTTACGAGAGGTGGCTGGCACCAGAGTGTACGATGAAAGAAAAGAAGAAAGTAAAATTATATTCAAAGAGACAGGTAAATAATTTTTTGAAAAAACTCATCAGTTAATTTCGATTTGTTGTTATTAACTTATTCTCCTTCTCATTAAAATTGTAATGTATTTTTTTCATTTTTAGAAGCTAAAAGAGATCAAATAAAAGACTTAATCGCAAATATAGAAGAGCGTCTGCGTACTTTAGAAAGTGAAACTAAAGAACTACGCGAATATCAGAAATGGGATCGAGAAAGAAGGGCATTAGAATATACCATCTTTGATAGAGAGTTGAAAGATACACGAAAAAAACTGGAAGAGCTGCAAAATCGTCGAGAGCAGAGCAGTGAAAGCACACTGGAAATAAGAAAGTCGTCTAAAAAATGTTCAGATTCCATTGAAGTATGGCCACAGTCATTTATAATCTCTACATAGTTTGATAATTGTGTTATAATTAAATAAAATTATGTTTTTCTGATAATATGATCGGTAGGCACTTGAGAAGCAACTTCGAAGTAATCGCATGAAGCAGGGCCAATTGCAGGATGAGAAGGAGCAGATTCAAGGCTCCATGAGCGATGTCTTACAAAGAAGGGAACAATTGCAACTTTCCGTATCGGACTTGACTGAAACTCTTAAAGGTGGCAAATCCGCTCGTTCCAGATCTGAAACTGAATTAAAGCGAGTCACTACAAAAATTGAAGAAGTGGAAAATCGCCTCGAAGCGATTAAACCCGAATATGAAGACGCCAGAAGACGTGAAGAAGATTTAGCCAATAGTTTGAGCGATGCGGAGCACAGACGGTAGGAGCTCACAATTATTTAAATCGTGATGGCTTTGATTTGACAAGCGTCCTCTAAAAAAGAATACATTTTATTGAGTTTACACACTCAAATAAATGTGTACAGTTGGCTTGCGCATGCAATACTGCGCAAATTTATTTGTGCAACTACAAGTGTGGACAGAGGCTAAATCAGGTGTGTGTGCAACCAAGAAAATTGAGCTCGAGTAAATTAGGCAGTGACTGAACATTTAACTGATGCTGGCGCAAACTGTTATTGCTTGAGCCAGTTATTTCATAGAGATCGGACTTTCTTTTCGTTTTCTCTGTAACGAAAATAGTGTGTCCGATTTCTATGAGTTATTCATTCAGGTTTGCACACGCTCACATAAATTTGTGTGG
>JAYMFX010221800.1:4046-16588 GCA_036784945.1 Monocelis spectator | reverse complement strand
GTTAGTGATACATGATACAAATGTTAGTGATACTCGATACAAATGTTAGTGATACATGATACAAATGTTAGTGATACATGATACAAATGTTAGTGATACTCAATACAAGTGTTAGTGATACATGATACAAATGTTAGTGATACATGATACAAATGTTAGTGATACATGATACAAATGTTAGTGATACATGATACAAATGTTAGTGATACTCGATACAAATGAAGCACAATTTAATGACATGTATTTATTTTTAGCTTGCACTTTCGGAGATGTTGAAGCTATTATTGGTCTTAACAGCTACATGACCACCACAATCTCTACAACAAAGACTTTATTGATTAGTTTACCGCTGAGACATTTCGAGCGTTACATCATCCGACGCAATCAGGTTGCCCTCGACTTATTCATCAAAGATTGTCATTTAAAATATCTAAATTGGGTTGAACGATCTCCTTCAATTTTGTTCTTTCATTACATCGTCTGGAAACTTGAACGTCAAACTGATGCTCCGCAAGTTGAATCAGATAGTATTCAAAATAGGTCCAAGTCCAGTCGAAAGGATAAGAAGAAAGTGCACATCAAAGGTGTAGAGTTAAAACTGCCACCCCGCGGACCGTTGGTGGACATGACAGGTAAAGGAACGGTATTCGATCACATTCGTATTCAATACAAGAGGATGAAGATGATGAACGATGTCACTGCAAGGAGAATGCGCACAGCACCACAACCAGACGATAGAGAAAAGAGAAAGATCAGATCTGCCATTGAGAAAAATCTGGAACCGCAGGAGTTTAATTTGAATAACCCGAGTGAGGGGGGGTTTACTGATAGTCAATTGCAGAGACACGAATACAGCATGTACTCCCAGAACGCCATATTGCTAGAGGATCGTATGCACAGATTTATGAGCGCCATTCCTACCACAGGGAAGTCCCGCGTCAGAGTAGAATCGTTATCCGTTTACAAGCCATCAGTAAGCTTAATGGGTCCATAAAGCTTAATACGAGTCCATAACCCAATCACATTCCATAAACCAGAGAAACATCTGGATACCCGATCACACACGCGATCAAAACAGAAATTCTTTAATCTGGCGCAATCGGGTATCGAGATCTCTCTCTGTCCATAGGTTATTTTGAAATCTAAAATGCTTCCTTCAAATTTTAGGAAATAAAAGAAGCGCCCAAAGCCGGAAGCGTCATAGTACTGAGACCAATATCCAAATCAATCATTCACGATACTCTCTCACAAGGACGAGTAACATCCAGCTATTTCCCAGATATTAGCCGATCGCAGACTATGACTCCCAAATCAGCATTTAAATCATTTCTGTTTTAAACACCACACATCTTAATACTCTATCTGACACACTGTGTGCTGAAATTATGACATCATCAAAATTCATTTTTTCTATGGTCAAAATTAACAAAACAAATGTGAGATAATAATAAAACACCACGATCTATGAAATGCATTTTGTTATTTAAAGGGGTCACGGAGCAAGTTGAGATATCTCCTGTGTCTGTCTTTGTGTGTGTGTGGGTCACGGAGCAAGTTGAGATATCTCCCGTGTCTGTCTTTGTGTGTGTGGGGGTCACAGAGCAAGTTGAGATATCTCCTGTGTCTGTCTTTGTGTGTGTGGGGGGTCACAGAGCAAGTTGAGATATCTCCTGTGTCTGGGTCACGGAGCAAGTTGAGATATCTCCTGTGTCTGTCTTTGTGTGTGTGTGGGGGGGGGGTCACAGAGCAAGTTGAGATATCTCCTGTGTCTGTGTGTGGGTCACGGAGCAAGTTGAGATATCTCCTGTGTCTGTGTGTGGGTCACGGAGCAAGTTGAGATATCTCCTCTGTGTGTCTGTGTGTGGGTCACGGAGCAAGTTGAGATATCTCCTCTGTGTGTCTTTGTGTGGGTCACAGAGCAAGTTGAGATATCTCCTCTGTGTGTCTTTGTGTGTGTGTGTGTGGGTCACGGAGCAAGTTGAGATATCTCCTGTGTCTGTCTTTGTGTGTGGGTCACAGAGCAAGTTGAGATATCTCCTGTGTCTGGGTCACAGAGCAAGTTGAAATATCTCCTCTGTGTGTCTTTGTATGTAAGTATGAGTACGACTCTTAAATTATCATTTTAGCGAACTTGACTTGATCAGATTTAAATACAAAGCAATTAATTAATAAATTTATACGCATACATATGTATATAGACAATTGATCGATAGATATTCACATCATGATGCAGCTCTCTAACTCATTGTTGCATAGTTCTGCTCCAGTAATTTATTTCTTTGCTTAATAATTGTTTCATCGATATGACAATCATATTGTCATAATATTCTGAGTCCATCTTCATCACACACGCAAGTGCTACTATATAATATAGACACACACGCATTAAAACTGATCGTCATATTTGAAGCGATTTAGATTAGATTAGATGGTATGTATGGTATGTCGTTTATGATGCACTTTTTGAATTATTCAATTAATTAATACATAATAGGTAGTAATATAGCATATCTTCATTAAGTTATAAAAATACTTTTTGGATAAAGGATAAGTTTTGAATCAAAAGATCAATAGGTATTTCAGTAGAACATTGAGCTCAAGAAGGATATCTACGTATAATTCGATTCCATTAAATGTAAAAAGATAGTTTTTATAAATGAAGAATCGAATTATTATACGTTTTACCATCTTGCATATAGCAATATTTAATTGGAGGGAAACGTCTGATTAAAAGCGACTATGGGGAAAATAATGTAAATTTGATTAAGTTTTATTTGTAATTAAAATATAAATGTAGATTCCCCGAATAAAATTTATT
Organism: Monocelis spectator; assembly: GCA_036784945.1. Taxonomy (NCBI): domain Eukaryota; kingdom Metazoa; phylum Platyhelminthes; order Proseriata; family Monocelididae; genus Monocelis; species Monocelis spectator. Next base: position 13,770 of record JAYMFX010221800.1, on the reverse strand, counting down.
ATTAGTTGCAGTCTAGTTGCAACATGAAAACTATTCTCCACGTACTGAAAAGTAAACTTTTCAATCTATAGAAAAAAGTCATTTTTTGAATCGAGAGAAAGTTTATTTCACCAATCCAACTGATAATACTGAATGAAAGAGACCCAAAAAATACATTAGCATAGAAGAGGAATGTGGTCAACGAACTGAACAATAGACATTAACAAAGGAACTCATAGACATTATGTAGATCTATGCATTACATACTCACTCAATATCTTTGGCTAAATAGGCCACCCAGCAAAAGATTAACACCAGACAGAATATTAAAATGTAAGGAAAATATTGCTTCAATTTTTCTCGAGAAAGAGGAAATATGGAATCCTCTTGAGAAGAGTCGTCGTCACTGAATCTACGATTTCGGCGCTTATTCTTCTTGCGTGACCGTATGTGCATCCAAGGCTCATCCACCGATGCTTGTCTATCATCCTCAGTAACCTGGACAGAGACATTGAAAATATTACAGGTAAATAAGACATCTGATGTTCTTATTCTATTACATAATCACTCTTGCATTTACAAAAGTTTCCTATTATGTCATACTATAACAGGCTCTCCTAAACTCATATTAAGTTGATACTCGGCTAGAGAGCTGCATTTGCAACAGGTAGAGAGATCACTCACTAACTCACGCTATCATTATTATGAGAGCCTATATACCACGAGAGTGAACTTGTAAGAGAATAAATTGGATGCTTCTGTTCACTCAGGCAGAATTAGAATTAGATTACCTCTGTCTTCATTGGTTTAGCGGTCTGTTCCTTCTTCTTGTCACATTTCTGTGGTAGACAGAAGACTTCCACCTTTTGAATTTGGAACTTCCAGCATGGAAATTGGGATTTTCTCGAACCGCATGGACAGGTAACGGACACTTTGGACGTGCATTTGAAGTCAGCAGTATCATTACAAGCACCTACAAGCACCATTTAAATACAATTAACTGTTTCATCACCGTTAGAATTTAGGTAATAATTCAACCTTTGTCAAATTGTCAAAAATTCTATACGTTTATCTAAAATTCGTGTTTTGTATCTTACTACTTGAAGTACTATTCTTACTATTGTACGGATAATCTTTTATTACACAATATTTGAGCTTATTTGAGACTTAGCTCGGGGAGACTATTCGTCGTAGAAATACAAAAGTTGCGTAAGTCGATTTTATTGAAATTTACTTTTCATAATTTTATAATAGATATGTTCCTCCTGAAATATCAGTAAAATCGACTTACGCAACTTTTGTATTTCGACGACGTATTTGAAAAAAAAACAATTTTGTACTTTCAGGTGAGAGATAAGCCTCAGTAAATAGCAAGTTGTCACTCACCAGGATGACAAGTTCGTGGACAACTGTGTCCGCATTCTGGCAGCAGTTTCGGACACGGCCCACAACAGGACAATAATCTGATAAACTTCTCCCTGCTCTCCGGTTTCTCAGCCCTGTAGGCGCAGTATTCCACGCATTTGAGGTTGATGCTGATGGTTTCACAGTGACACGGCACAGGCACTAACCGGGTGCAGTCGGGACAATCACCAGAATGGCACACCTCCAGGGGACACTCGTGCTCACAGTGGACGGGGCGACCAACTGAGCAATCTTCACTGCACTCACCACACTCCTCGACCAAGCGCTACAATCATTCAGATTAGGACAATGAATAGATATGGCCAATACAGAGGATTAAGAACAGTTTGGAGACTGAATGACTCACATGACATTCTCTGGTGCAGGAGTGGTTGCCACAGGACAGTTCTCTACCGCAAGGTTTACCGCAAGAGACATCTCTTACTTCAGAGCAGGGCAAAGATATCATCTAAAAGTTTGGTTTGTTTTTTATTAAATATAGGAAAATACATAAATTTCAATGTAAATTCTTGTGAACCTAAACTGAGCCGACCTCGTGAGCACCCAGACATTGCACCTTCATCCTCTTCATGCAAGGCGGACAATCCTCTCCAATTAATTCTATCCTTCCATCACCCTGCATTTGCCATGGTCCGGCCAATTTACTGCGGTCTAGAATAATTTTAGTGGGCACAGCCTGGTGACATTGAGCCTGGCAAGCATGTCCACACGAGAGTTTAGAGGAACATTTGGCAGTACAGCGAGGACACAGAGAAGAGGCTACACAGGATACAGAGATAAAAATGAGATACTTTTAGTTGTCAAAAAGATCTTCCACCTCCTGTCTGTCCTGGAGGTGGTCGTCCCAATTTTGAGTTTCTGTTAATTTTTATTCTCATTTTAATTGCGACTCACGATCATGGCAGGGGTGCTCATTTTCATGTTGACATTTTGATTTAATGGGACAACTCTTCTTACAGGGCACCTTGTGATACTTTGGATTCCTCTCCGCACCGCACGGCACTCGCCTGGTAGTCTGACCGCACGGACAGGTCAGCGTCACACTGCTGGTGCACGGATAGCACATGCCGGAGTGGCAGAGCGCCTTACAGCGGTGATTGCGACAATGCAGCTGCTTGTTGCACACCTGCTGACAGGGGGGACATGTCTGCCACGGTGGACAGCATTTGTGCTTGCACTGGTGTCGCTGACAACTGCGCATGCGCAGACACTTGGTGTTGCACGAGAAGTCTTTGTAGCACTGGATCTGAAGAACACAGTGATAATGAAATACTGGACTACACTACTCATCGATGGATAGAGAGATGAATCATTCACTAACTCGCCCTATCAGAGATACTTATGGAAAATGCATTGCATTTTCTAAGCACGGAAAAGTAACTTTTGGAGCGTTTATTCAATGATCCTCCATTATGGTCGCGCTTCAAAGATGAGGAGAACTACTCTCTGAAAATTCACCACTAACAGAAAAGTACCCGTGAATTTTAAACCATTGATATTTAGCTTAAGGTTACCTCATTGGAAAAGTCCATATTTCCATACTGGGATTTATATTAATCCTTGTATATCAAAAGTTAATTTTTCGCTTTGATCATCAACATTTGACAAAATTTCAATCCTAACCCTTTCTTAATTACTGAAAAGATTTTATAAGTAGGGGGAAGGAATCTCTATGAAAATCACATCAATCTTCACCTCTGTCTTTGTGGCACCGCACTTGCAAGTCTTATTGAGCATCTCCTTGCACTGGTCGCACTCTCCGAAATGACACTTGCGCATACACCGGTGATCACCACACGCAAGCAATTTCAGACAGGTCTCCTGACAACTGCTAATCACCGCATCACAGCCGCCTTCCACTGGACTCTTGCCGCATGGACAAGTACGTTCACCTGATAGTAGGCAAGTACCGCAATCTCCTCGATGACAAACCAGTTGACAGTTGTGGCGGCCACAGTCCAGAGGTCGGGAACAAACCTGCAGAAAAATCACCGTATGAATTTTGAAAATGATATTTTATTGATTATTTTACCGATTGATAATAGATTATTTATTGATTATTACCGATTCACATTGCCAATCAATTTGAGAGCACGACCTCATCGATCTCTCTTTACCGCATCGACATCTCTGCCAGCTGCTTTTATCGCATGGCGGGCAGTCCCCATTGTGGCATGGCTGGTCGCATTGATGTTGGCCGCATGACAAATAGCGACCGCATTTATCATTGCATGACCACCCAGACTGCCCACATCGGACCAGTTTAACAACAGCCTTCCTGCAATAGCAGGACACCTTCACCATTTGTGGACACGGAGGACAAGGGCCTGGATGACAAAGCAGAAGACAACGATGCTGACAGCCGGAGTCAGACAGACGACGTTGGCAAGCCTCGCCACAACTATGTGCTAGAATCCAAGGATCATTCTCTGGATTATCCACCTACAAATATGTCTGCATAGATATTTAACTTGCGAGAGGGTATACATAGATATCACAAACATTTTCGTGTCAATATTCAACAAAAGTAACAACTCTTGTAAAACCAGACAGGGAGTATCGAAAATCATCACGAACCTTGCCACAAAAGCATTTGTATTTATTTGGATGCATGGAGGACAAATAATCAAATCGACAGGTTGGACATGCCCACAGCTTCTCTTGATTTTGACGTCGCTGTAATTCTTGTTCAACATCAGAGCGAGGTTGAATTAGTGAGGGAAAAGCTATGTCATCGGCAAGGCGTAGTTCCTGCTGCTGTAGTGACTCATGGATCCAGTTCTGTATGCACTGTAGATGATAGGAAGCAAAACAATTCTCGCAAGACCAAATCTAAAAGAAAAGATTTGAAAGAAAATCAGATTTCTAAGAAGTTCATTTTATAAAAGACTCTTATGAATGTCAGATTTTGTGATGGCATTGAAACTCTTAAACCCTCACTGTTTTATACATTATTATACATTGTTTAATAGTTCATGTCTATGAATATAAATAAAAAATTATTAAAATAAACTTTATGCTTACTTTGTCAGATCGATTAATCTCTTCAAGACAAACAATGCATGGATCATCAACTTCCGATATAAATTTTTGAATAAAGTTTTTAGTTTTCTCATCAACATCTTTAATATCTGCATCTAGAAATACAATTAATAAGCCAATAATAAGGAAGATGACTAGTAGTCCTTTATTTGTTCACCAATGAAATTGCAAAATTTATCACACTGGTTAAAAAATATTCTTATATATTAAAATAAGTGTATCAAATCTTACCAGAATTATAATTTTTGAAGATAATCTGCAAAGGATCATTTAAATTTTCCACATGGCCACCATTAATCAATTTATTAGAATCTGAAATAAAATTAGTTTAATAAAACTATACTGTCATTGGTATACCAGAATCGGCTTAGTGCATTAAAAAATTAATTATTGGATATGCAGTATAGATAGCCAAGACATTACCAGGCATATTATATTCATAATATTTAAAAATGGGATGTGGAATTACCAGTTTAGTCAAATATTTTTTATGTGGCTCAATTAAGAACTTGGAAACGTTTGGAACTGTCCAGTCAGTTGGGAACCAATAATTCAACACAAATAGAATTAGTAATTACTTAACTTCCAGTTGGGAACTTTTTTCACAGTTCCCAATTGGGTCACAACCAGAGATGTGTTGTCACAACACAGATGTTTTTCAAACAAGTCAAAAATTCATTCTGTGTTGTGGTGCATTGCATAGTGATTGAATAGTGTGCCATAGATCTGTTAATTAAATTGATTTTAAATGCTAATGTTTAAAAAATACACATTTTGTAGTGTACTGTATCATAAATATTTGTACATAATTTTCTTATGAAATTGGGTAAGTCAAATTCTAGTTAAGTGGTATATTACTATACAGTCCAACGTATGGTTAGGATCGATTGACTTATATAATCTTAGTTTATCCATATTCTGATTTGTGAAAATAAATATTTTAATTACCATCAGATTCAGAAGTTAAATGAACTTTTTTCTTCGAATCTTCATTTTCCTTCTTGATTTTTCCTCTTCCACGACCTTTTAAATAGGCAGGCTGCATTTCAATCGATAAAATTAGTTTTACACAGAAATTATGACATGTTTTTCTAATTTTGCGTCAAGATTGTAGCTGCAATCAGCTACGTATGGTTCGGAAATTTTTGAGCGCTTAAACTAAAATAGATTAATTTAAAGACAAAAATATCACTGATTTCATTTTATAATTTTATACGGGAAAAGTATCAATAGACCAAGTATAAGATATAATACGAAAAATATAGACATCCCCACAGCTGACGGTATAAGTAAGTAGCAACTAGCGATTTAGTGTGCTCTAATAGTTGCATGATTGTAAATTTATGTAAATTAAGCAATCATTTGGTAATTTGTATGCTAGTATCAATATTTTTAAATAATGTGACATAGAATATATTTGCCAGACAAAATAGCGCACAAGAGAGATTGTTTTAGTTGACTATATATACTTTTTTATTTCACATTACGTAATTTTAAAAAACTTTTTTAAATCTATAATTTTTTCATTATGATGTGTACCTATATTATGTTTATCAATGATTTTATATATTTATAAGCACATTATAATTTTTACTAGCTGTATAGATGGCATTGTGATTTAACTATGAGTGTTGTCATTCGATACAGAAATTATTTTAGTAATATTGAAAAAGTACGAATTCTTCGACATAAATACTTATAATGCATTTGTTCATTGATGCCGAGATATTATACAGGGAATTTTCAACTACACTGGGGCGGTAACTGTTACACAAAACGTCAATTGCTTGAAAGTGGATGGATCATCGGAAAATTAAATTTCATGCAAATTTTCTGTTAATTAGATTCATCTATAGTGTAGATATATTGTTTAATTGCTCGTTAATATACAAGTACTCTTTTTGTTCAATATTATGCCTCAAATATCTGAGGCATCTATTCTTCCCGCGCGATGTGAAGGATAACATACATATTTTGAGTTCGTATCTATATGAAACTTGTCTTTTCATTGTAAATTTACTCCTTTAATTTTCTGCAAAACTGCGTGAGTAAAAGTGCACTTTTCTTAACACTTTAAAGTACAAATATAATGTCGATGACTCTAGTCTTTTCCCTCCCGCGTGAAATGAAAATATAAAACCTTCAATTGAGATTATGTTTACTTTAATGAGAGAATTTGTTTTTAACAACTTATCATTGATATAATTAATTGTTAACGGGTATAAAGATGTACCCCACTATATAACCAAACAAAGATACTTATCATTATAACAAAATCCAATAAATATGCATACTCTTGTAGATACCAAACATTAAACAACATAAAATGCAAGCAGAGTCGAGTTTAAAAATTACAAAACAAAACTGTTGAACATAATTACACATAACGTGGTACAAAAGCTACAAAATATATTAAAAGTGCCTCTTAATTAGTAAGTAATTTTAGAAAATTTCTGAAATCGTAAGCCAGATGTAGTTTGCAAACCAAAAGTAATAAAATATTGAAATGCAACCTTTCATCAAGCATTGGATTCATTTTATTATGACGTAACAATAAATGAAGAAAGAATTATCCAAATATTATGTGGTGATTTTAGGAATAATGGATGCAAAGTTACATAGAAGATACCATACATCACATATAGAAAAAATAATCACAGCAGAATTATTCGAGCAAAATAGATGGCTCTTCATCAATAAAATAACAGATAAATTAATTAAACAACTCAGGATGAATAAAATCTTCGGAATGCTTTCAAAATATATAATAATGTAGTACATGGAATTGGAAAATATGATACTAAAACTTTAGCTGTATCATTGTAGTACATTAAACAAGTGTTGATGCAAAAATCATCAAAATGAATCAATAAAAGGAGTCGTTGATATGTCATTTGAAATTCGATCATTGTTATAGACAAATTTTAAAAAATACAAAAATAAGCATATTCATAATTCTACTTACAAAATATAAGTAGTAGTACTTTATGGTAAACATTTATTTGATTAATAGGATTTAAAACATAAATTCGAGTACATTTAGAAAATTTTGAGATAGTCAAAAACATCCAATGAGTATGTGACGGAACAGTTGATCCCAAAAAGTCAACTTCATATTCATACCTTCTGATAATTGCATTATTAATCATTGGAACTGAAAGCAAATCTAGTAAAGTGTAATGAAGAAAGAAAAAATATAAAAATTATAAGGCGGGCATTTTAAAATTATGACGAAAACAGTGTGGTGATTTTCAGATGTCTGAGATAAACTCCTCACTTAATCCTTTTCACATTATTGGCGTCCTTATCCGGGAGGTTTGTCGTGTCGATCTTCAACAGGTTCATTCACTTCCGGCTCGGGTTCATTTACAGGCAGCTTATGGACAACTTTCTTATGATCACCTTTTAAATGATCGGTAATGTTGGGATGGATTTTTGGATGCTTTTCCAGCTCATGAGCGGATTTTTCTCCATTATCACTAACATGATGCTTCTTTTCTTCATCCGGATGCTGATGATCCTGTTGCTTCGTGGAGCCTTCCAGTTGATCGATCTTGCTCTTCATATGATGAAAGTCTCGAACAATTCCATATGGATGCAGATGATAGACCACAAATTCCAATAAGTACATCCACCGAGGGTTAACATAATGAAACGATATGGACAAATCGCTGCAACACTCCGGACCCTGAACACAATCAAGGAAACAAAATCTGGTTTACAGTTCAAGTCCACACCCACCATTAAAGAATGCATCTGCAATACTCACCACTTTCAGAGGATGAAAATTATAGGACCACAGCCAATTGCCTTTATCCAGACTGTCTTTCACAATGTACGAGTCTGGAGGGAAAGGATGGAATCGTTCTCTGTGTAACGAATCCAGAGATATTCCAGGTTTAACACCAACTGACTGTAAACATTTACCTGAAGTGAAAATAACAACAGCTAAACTTAGAATTAAAGATATTTACTTAATCTTAACTTTAATGGTCGCTAATTAAGTGTCTTCTCGAGGTATTATAGGAAGATATGGACATCTTCAAGTATTATACATTTCTTAGTCAATCTGTATTGTGATTAGCCTTTCAGTTATTGACGAGAGGCAAACTTTGTCTTTGTTGGAAATTGGAATAACAACTTTGGGAATAGTGTTGAAAGAAAGAATGATTGATAATGCCGTGGAAATATAATATAAATAATATGGCAGGCAAGCAGTCCAGGAGTCTATGTTGCTGTAACGAAGGTCATTCATGAGTGAGTCACCCTGCTATAAAGAAGGGTTTTCTGTGAGTTATAGTTTTAACAGGACTGTAGAATGGTTAGAGTCAGACACCGGAGAACCAACAATAGAGGTGCCGACACGGGGATGGCGTTTTGTCTTCCTTGGTTAGAGCATTAACACATGTCAAGGGAGCTGATAGTGGAGATAATAGAGATTATTATTCATAATATAATACACGAATAATTTACTGCTTCAAAAAATGGCTATTATCTCAATATATTGATTTCTCACGCTATAACGGTGTTTAAATATATTAACAAAACTAACACATCCCAGTAAAAAAGGATGACCTTCTAAAATTCACTTTGAAATGAACATCCATATTCTATACGTATCTGCAAACATATAGGCAGATTTCTAAAGAATAAAAGACTCAGGCAGAAATATTTGCGTATAATGTGATGATACGCACAATGTAAGAAGCCAGGAATCCATTCTCTGAGACACAATGACGATTACAATAGACCTAATACAAGCAAAAGCACACAATGAAAATCAATAAAACTAATTTCCAATTTTCATGCCTACTGCTTTCATTATCAATATTTAGACAGGACGATTGAATGATAGAAAATACACATCAACTTTCAATGTGAAAATTGCAAACTGACTTTCAAATAATTTGTTAGCAATAGCATTGTATAGAATTAACTTTTTGATCCTCAAGAAAGATTACAAATTTGAAGAGCATTATTTGCGATCAATTAAGTAGCAAAGAGAATTCAGCCCTATTCAGCATTCAAGAAATTGAATAATTAGTTTTAGAAATATAGGGGATTATAAATTTATACCCGCTGGTTAAAATAATTAAAATAAATAAATGGTTAACTCGAAGCGCTTCTGTCACTCAGAGTAGAAGAGCTCTCATTGGCTCAACAAGATCTAACATGTAGTGCAGCGCTTCTGTCACTCAGATTAGAAGAGCTCTCATTGGCTCAACAAGATCTAACATGTAGTGCAGCGCTTCTGTCACTCAGAGTAGAAGAGCTCTCA